>AZGY01000010.1:929305-1027256 GCA_001636675.1 Moelleriella libera RCEF 2490 | reverse complement strand
GACAGCTGCTTGGGGAGGCGCTCGGGCGGCACGCAGTCGGCCTCGAGCGGCATGTCCAGCAGCATGGCGGACAGGCGCCGGCTCTCGTGGCCGGGCGACGCGCGCACAAACGCCGTCATCCACGTGGCGAGCCCCGAGGGCGTGAGGGCCGGGATGCACGGCCGCGTGCGCGCGTGCTCCTGCACCAGGTGGTACTCGCACGCGAGGTCCTGGTACAGGATCTCCAGATTGCGCAGGCCGTGGCGGGACTGGCAGTCAAAGATGGCTACGTACCGCGATCAGCGTGCGTTCCTGTCTCGTCTTCTCTCGTCACGGGACACGTGTCCAGAAACCAAAACCCTCTTCCTGGACCGAAGGAGAGGAGAGGGCTGAGGGCTCTACTGACCTGTAAACGGATAGAACTCTTGGTCGAGCTTGTACCGTTCGTAGAGCCGCAGGATCGCGTCCGGCGAGAGCACGAGCGTGAGAGACCCCTCTTCGTCTCTGATCTGCGGCGCCGTTAGCCTTGTCTTCGCGCCAGGTCATCGAGCTTGCGAGGCCGGCCCCCGGCAGGGCCGCCGGAGGCATCGACACCACCCCCAGGGCAGTGATCCGTTTTCGCTGGTGCCTCCGGCGGCCCTGCCGGGGGCTGGCCTCGCAAGCTCGCAGCGCGGGCCGCAGAGAGACGGCACGGACGGGGACCGGAGCAGGTGGCCAAGGGAGATGGTCGCTCGCATCACACAACGAAGCAGGCAGCCACTGGACCACAGCAAGACGCAAGCAGTCAAGGCAGATGTATCTCGACCAAGAGACCCAAAGAAACAACGAGACTTTTTTTTTCTTTTTTTTTTCCCCCGAAAGGATATATATCAGGAGCCCCACGAGCAAAAAGCCGCCGATGTCATGAGAAAAAAAAGAAGCTGGAAATCACCGAAGCAGAAAGCACAGACACTTCTCACGACAATGTACAGAGCAAGACCGGAGAGGAAGCAGAGAAACACCCTGAAGCATGAGAGGAGGGAGAACGAATCGGCACGTACCATCTGCTTGGCCACGCCGCGCAGGACCTCGGCCAGCCGCAGCGTCGGCTGGCCCTTTTCCGTAAATAGCCTCCCCCACTGCTCGTCCACGACCGACAGCGGCTGCGGGCTGGCGGCGACGGGCGGCTGCGCGTCCGCCCAGTTGGCGTGGGGATCGGGGTGGGCGTTGGCGTGGGAGTAAGTGTGGGAGTTGGTCCGGTGGTGCAGGACCACGGGATGGCGCGTGGAAAAGTGCACGGCGCGGTGTTTGGGGCTCGACTCCCTCGACGACGGGGGCGTCATGATGGCATTGTTGCTGGTGCCGGTACTGCCGCCGCCGCCGCCGCTAGAATTTGCGTTGGCATGTGGAATGGAACTGGTGTTGGTGCTGGTGCTGGTGCTGGTGGTGCCGTTGGTGATGGCTGCGGTGGTGTTGATGTTGGTGTTGTCGGTCATGGCGGTGGTGGTAGGGGTCATGGGGCAGCAGGCCTCGTCCTCTTCGACGGTGGCCTGGAATTGCTTGGGGGGCGCCATATCTCTTCACCGTCTCTGCGTGTGTGTATGTGCCTGCTCGCTTTCTGCTCACTTTTGTTGAGAAGAGCAGAGGCAGCTTGTTCTGGGTAGCAGCTGTACTCGTGGTCGCAGCAGCAGCAGCAGCAGAGAGAGCCCGTGGCCGCTAACCCAACAGCCAGAAGACACACAGAAGAAGAAGGAGGAGGAGAAGGAGAAGAAGAAGAAGAAGAAGAAGAAGAAGAAGAAGAAGAAGAAGAAGAAGAAGAAGAAGAAGAAGAAGAAGAAGAAGAAGAAGAAGAAGAAGAAGAAGAAGAAGAAGAAGAAGAAGAAGAAGAAGAAGAAGAAGAAGAAGAAGAAGAAGAAGAAGAAGAAGAAGAAGAAGAAGAAGAAGAAGAAGAAGAAGAAGAAGAAGAAGAAGAAGAAGAAGAAGAAGAAGAAGAAGAAGAAGAAGGAGGAGGAGAAGAAATAAAAGGAGAAGAAGGAAAAGGAGAAGAAGGAGAAAGAGAAGGAGAAGAAAGAGGAGGAGAAGAAGAAGGAGAAAAAGAAGAAGAAGAAGAAAAAGAAGAAGGAAATGTAAGATGCCTTGGGGTATGTGTGAAGCTGTGCACCGGCCAAAGCAAGCAAGCGAGCAAGCCCAGCGCGTCAGAAAACGAACAAGACACAGAAGAAGCTCACGGATGACCGCGAGCCAGGCTGCCTGCCGGTCTCAGCAACTCCGAGACGGGCAACACGCTTCCTTATATATACATCTACACATACATGTACGCACACACGCATGTGCATACAGATCCATGGGTAAAGCACACACACGAGCGAGCGTGCATAGCTAAGCAGCAGCAGCAGCAGCAGTAACAGCAGCAACGCAGCTCCTATCCCGGGGGAGGGGGAAGAGATAGGCGTCCGTTTATCGAGCCGTCCCATCGAGCTCCGGCCAGTCAGTCAGTTCAGTCAGTCACACATGGCGTTGTCTTTAATATCATTATTATTCTTTTTTTTTTTTTTTTTTTTTTTTTAATTCTTTTAAAATCCCCCCTCCCCTCTTGGGGGCCAGATACGTCGCACAGTCTGTGCTAGGTTGGCCGGCACTAGCCCATGTAGTGTCGTAGTCCAGCATGAGGACATTTCCTCCGAAACCGCGCGCGCAACGACGACGACGGTCCCCGTATACAATATGGCCGCCGCCGCCGCCCCGGTGACACCCTCCTATTGTTGTTGCTGGCCCCCCCCTCCCCTCTGTCTCCTTCCGTGGTGCCTCACAATTTGCCCATCCGCGGTGGCAATTGGGTGCACCACGGATGGAAAATAAAGTAGAAAAAAGGTCAAGGACAATTGTCCTTGGGCATCACCTGCCTCCATCGCATACGTCTGTTTTCTGCACACTCGTATCGCCATCATCATCATCATCATCATCATCCCCATCCCCATCATCATCATCATCATCATCGCGCCGCCGCCGCCGCCGCCGCCATCATGCTTTGCTGGTTCTGTGGTTGGGTGCACCTGTGTCTTGTTTCGCACGCCTCACTTTCCTGATCCTTCGCGGCGCGGACCACCCTTTTTCACGCTTTCCTCGTATCAGATTGGCTGCCTTTTCTATTGGTTTCCCGTCTTTTTCTTTTTTACTTTTTTTTCTTTGGCTTGCTTTGATCCATTACGCGGACGTACATACATGCAGCTAGCTAGCTGGTGTGGGTCCATCGAGCTGACTTGTATATTTTCGGCAGCAGCTGTTTGTTGCGTTGCTGATGCCGAGACGTCGACCTCGTCCACGTTGTCCTCGGTGGCCACGCCCAGACATTGATTGAGGTGCTGGCTGGCTGGCGACCGATTGCTGAATGGGGTTGACCGCGGGCATCCAAATCCGAAGGTGGTGGGCCGGCCGCTGTTGTGACTGGTCAGACGAGCCCCCCCCTTCGCTGTCAGACAGACTCACTCTGCAGATAAAGTGAGGCGTTCACTCTGCAAACCATGGTGTATCAACGACTGACTGACGCAGTCTTACGGCGCAAGCCTCTTTTTTGTTTTCCCACTCGGCCTTTGGGGAAAGCATGACGCACGCAGCTGTCACTGGAGACTTGATAAGATTGAGCCCTTTCGGCGACAACTCTTCTCACCGAGCCACTAGCCCACGCGCTGGATTTGAGAACAACCAAGGGACTGACCGAGAAACGCTCCTTAGGAGAAAGTTCAGAACGTAAAAAGAAAAAAGAAAATAACTTGAAATCGAAAGATGACAAGTTGACTCGTGTGTGCTGCCGCGCTGTAGATGCACCGCAATGCGCCGCCAAGAATGCCAATAAACCAAGCCGCTGCTGCCCCCATCCCACACCCCAGTCTTCACATCTATGCCCGAGGAAAAAGAGAGAGCTCCTTGTCCTGTGCCGTCAGGGTTGCCACGATTACATTACGCCTTGTACAGAATGTCCAGGAATCCCCTCGCCAAGTCCACCACCACACTCTTGTTTGGCAGCGAGCCCGCCACGCCGTACAGAGCGGCTGAATCGCCCATGGCTCTGCCCTTGGCCCCCTTGCCCTCCACTTGACGCACCCTCTCCTTCTCGCGCTCCTCCTCCACCACCGTCTCCAAATCGCTGACCAAGCGGTCCCAGACCTTGGCAATGGGCAGTGTCACTGCCACGTGTATGGCCGGTGGGTTCTGCAGCGCGTTGAGGTGCCATCCCTTGGCAGACATGCCGTCGGCGATGTCATAGACGTTGAGGTTGAGCGCGGTAAAGGCCACCACCGACACGAGCGGCTTGCCGAGAATCTCGAGCTCGCCACTCAGCGAACCGGAGCTCTGGATGGCGTCGGCGATCTTCTTGGCCGCACCGACAATCTTGACGCAGGCGTCGACGTATCCGGACTCACCCACCGCCATCAGGCTCGCCCAGCAGCCGGCAATCAGCGCCCCAGGCCGGGATCCGGCCATGCCCGGAGACGCGTACACGCCGCCCGACCAATCAGGGCAGACATAGTACTGATACTGGCGCAGCTCCGCAGTACGGTATAACACTGTCGAGTTGCCCTTGGGAGCGAAACCGTACTTGTGCGTGTCGCAGCTGATGCTCGTCACACCCTTGAGTCGGAAGTCAAAAGGCTCCGAGTCGAAGCCGGCCTTTTCGAGACAGGGTACAAGGAACGACCCCAGGCAGCAGTCGACGTGCAGCGGCAGCTTCCTGCGCACAGCCAGTCGCGACAGCCCTGAGATGTCGTCCATGATGCCGTGGGGAAAGTTGGGGGCAGAACCGACCAGCAGCACCGTGTTGGGGTTGATCAGCCTGGCAACCGATCGGAGGTCGACTTGATAGTTGGGAGCGGGGCAGTCCACCATGTGTATCTTGATTTTGAAGTAGTCACCGGCCTTGCGAAAAGCAGTGTGGGCAGTCGAGGGGAGGATCCTGTATTCGTCGCACACCATGGAACCGTTAGTGGCCGCACCACATTTTTCCTCCGTTATCTCGCTCCTCATGCACACGTATCACAGCCCACAGACGACAACGACAGGGGGTGGATGGAGGGAGGGAGGGAGGAAGAAAGGAAGGAAGGGGGAGGGTAAACAAGAGAGAAAGGAGACAACAAGGGAAAGAAAGGGGACGACGAGGGCCCAAGGGAGGACACTCACATCTCAGGTTCCCTCACTCCCCGCTCGGTATACGCCTTCTGGCGTGCGCTCAAACAGGCCATCAATATGCTCTCGGTGCCACCGGCCGTCGTGACACCAGCGGCACCGGGAGGAGCATGGAAAAGATTGAGCACCATGCTGACAACTTCGGCCTCCATCTTGCGCACGCCGGGAAAAACGTCCGGGTGGATGGGGTTGGCCACGGTGAATTTGCCAAAGGCCTCCGTCTGCAGGCCAATGAGCTCGTCCTCGCCGTGATAGACGGCGCCCGACACGTAGCCGTCCTCCCAGCGCGTGTGATCCAGGTTGGCCAGCTTCTCCAGCTCTGCCCGCACGGCATCCACGGCCATGCCGTCCTTTGGCAGCATCAGATATCGCGTCTCCGTCTGTGGGATGAGTTTGGACGACATCTGCGCAATCGACTCCTTGACCTGTTTTTGGACTCTGTTGCGCACCCCAGGGGCACGAAGAAAATAGCCGTAAAGAGTGCGTTGGACCGCATGGTACAACTCGAGAATGGATCCGATCAGGCCACGACCCTTGAGCTTCCAGAAAGCCCGCCGAGTCCACCGGAGCACAAAGTAGTAAAAGACGACCTCGCGAACTCTGATTGTGCCCCAGGACAAAAATCTCCGTCAGCCACGATGGAAAACAAAAAAAATCTTGTGCACGGGGATAGAGGGGGGGAGACGGAATGACTGAAAGGGAAAGATCAACAGGAGAAGGGGGATGGACCATGATGCGATTGTGCGAAGCTATGCTGAAGGCAAAGGAGTTGGGAGATTTTGACGTCACGTCCGACAACGATGATGTTCTCCTCAATGCCGCCTGGGTTTTTCTCTTTTCCTATTCTTCCCTCATCATGCCATCTTCGCATGAATTACGGGCGTCTCTGTTTTTTTTTTCCCCTCCGCCTTCCCGTGTCTCACAAAGTACAGTGACAAAAAAAGAACCACCTACACATTAATCGTAAGAAAACTGAGCAACGGATGCGCCGACCCCTTGCGCTTGACCTTTTCCAGGCTGCCGAGAAGGCTGGCGGGCATTCGCGAGCTGCCAGGCATGATCGCAGGCGGTAAAGGCCCGTACAAATCGTCTCGCTAGGAACGCAAGAGTCACGAGAGAACGGGAAAGAGGGGGTATAGGGGGCCCTTGTTGTTGCGTTGGTAAGTTTGTAGAACTTTTCCGAGCTATCTTGGTATAGGTCGGCCTGTTGGTGAAGAAGGACTGCGAATAGCAAAGCTCTACATCCGCGGCCGCTCTCATCCAAAACCCCCCATTGGCCGGCCAGGCAAACTTCTCTGCGCTCAAACCCGATCTGGCTCACTGAGGCAGGCAGGTTCCGGGGCATGGCCAGTACTTGGACATTTTTGAGTGGGGCTTTCCATCCCGTCCGCCGAGGCTCGCCAAGGTGAGGTAACGAGCCGGATGAAAGCAAACATTAGTCATTGGCACGGGTTCCGAGACCAATCACATGCGCCGAATCACGCTTCGCGGACTCCGTCCCAATTCACCACCATATCATTGTCATATGAGATTGTATGAGTTTTGAAGGATGAATTGAAAAAAGTCGTCTCATCGTCGTCTAGCTACCCACAATGTGCGAGTGTAGTCGCAGACCGGCACTGCATGGGCTAAGCGTCCTGAGGTGATTTCTCATACATGATGCTGGATCGCTAATGTGCCGCGTCGCACCACAGGCAACTGCATTCTACGGTGTACAGCAGGTTTGCGCGCACTCTCACGACTGCCCGCGATGAGTCAAATATATCCGGGACTTTTCTTTCTCTCTCTCTATCTTGATCCCTCTAGCGGCCAGTCTCAAAAGGTCCAGGCCCCATCCCAGCTTGCACGAGACCGCCAAGGATCTCTCTCGCCACACCTTGTGTGGCTGCTGATGACAGATTGACGTGTCTACGCTACAGAGTTGGATGGCATTTCCCCCGATGGAGTATGACAGGACTCGTGAAAAAATTGATGCCCGACATCTTTTGCGACCACAATATGTGCGAACCGCGTGACACTGCTTCCTCGTGCGACTCGGTGCGGCATAAGCAAAACTACGTGGAGGCCTGCACCTCCAATGCGTCCACAATGGATCGTGTAGGTGTGTCGACCTTCTTGGCGGTCCATGCCTGGCAAAGACGCGGTGCGCCATCTACCTCATTCTCCTTTTATGTGTCAGCATTACCTCAAAAAGACCAACTGCTGATATCCTGTGATGGTGAGCCCAATTTCTCGGAAACTGGAGATTGACTCAAGCCCAGCCGTCATGTTTGTGCACGGTTGAGGCCGACTGGGAAAAGAAGATGGACAGAGGTCTACGTCAGAGGCATCTCCATGTCTGCATCAATGAGACTGGAAGAGGTTTACGTCAGAGGCATCTCCATGTCTGCATCAATGAGACTGGACAAGAACAATGTCAAAATACCGTGAATGGATAATCTGATACTAATATAAAACTAAATGCTCATGTTAGACGCGCATTAGCACATCTCTCATCCTGCGTGAGCCGGAAATCGTACAAGTAAAGTCCGCCGGGGAAGAAAGATTAAATGGGAGCAGCGAACCATCAAAAGAGTGCAAAAATGAAAAATGTTCCCCGACTGCCGCGCGATGCTGTTCCCGAGCTCTTGTGCCATGACCGTCGTGTTGACGTCTTGGCTGCCATCGACGGCGCGCGAATCCTTCGCATCCCAAAATACGACTCTATTCAACCCACATAACGCCTCAAATGTACAGTACCGTGGTTAGGTCCTAATGAACGCCTCATGAACACAATGCACTGCGTGTCATCCTCTCTCGTCCTTTTTCGTTGCCGCATCTTCAGCGTCGCCCCAGAGAGGAATGCGCGTTTGCTTTCCCCTCCATCTCATTCAGCAATTGCCCCTATGACATGCCAAAAGCCGTTTTCATCTTCTCCCAGTATTGCGATGACTCGGTCTCACAGCTCTTCTGTCCGGCTTGATGGCAGCCGGCAAACATCACAACAAAATCTCCCTCTTGATACTGCTCACCAATGTCGGGATGATTATAAGAGGCGATGGTTCGCTGCGGCACAATGGCAAGTTTCGACAAGATGGTAGGATGCCACTGCACAATATGTTCCTAAACGTCCTGCTGTCAGATATAACATGCCTACAGGTCTCGCCAACATGACTGAGACGTACCAGTGCGTGCCTTTCAGCCTTCTGAAAGTTGTAGGATCGATACATTGGATCAAACCAAGTCTCGATGAAGAACTTGGCCCATTCGCCGTTTCGAATAATCACGCTCTTGTGGACCAGCCCCTCCTTGTCCTGAGTCACGACGAAGTCGATGTTATCGCCTCGGAGGTGAGCAAATGTCTTGATAATGCTATCCGGCGGGACAACAGGAAAGTCCTTGATCATCAGACTCTCCAGCTTCTTGGAGCCTGTGACCACGTCGTCGAGGCTTCGGGTAGGGTCCATGATATATGCGTCTTGGTCAAGATACCAGATGAATTTGCAGTCCGGATATTTCGACAGCGCGTGACGCATGGCAAAGATCTTGGCCCAGGACGAAGGCGCCCCTTGAGTGTCGTAATCTTGTGCTTTTACAATCATCGTTTGATACCCTGGATCTGCCGTCAGTATCTCGCGAACGTGGCTTGTTCTCGGAGATGGTTTTCAAGAGACGTGCTGGAGAACTCACCGTGTCTTGTGGCGAATTTCTGGCGGTTCTGCTTCACCTTCTCAATATAGGCATCGCTGTGTTCGCCGGGGTTGACAACGGTCACGAGCACGACGGAGGGATAGCCAGATGGCACATGTTCGTGGTAGGGATCCGATTTCTTCCTGCCGAGTAGCAAGTAGAGGGCAGCCAAGAAGAAGAGGACGCCGATTGCAATGCTTTTTATCCTGCTTCTTCGCAATAGGGAAAGCTGAGAGGGTCTCGGCCGGAACGAGGGCGGATTCGAGCTCTTGCGCGGCGGATACGCGAAATGCATCGTGTACTGAATGAATGTCGGGTTCGAACACGAAGCGAGTGGGAATACAGTGTCGAACAAGATCCGCTGCTTTGACCAAGGGTGCGCGCGCGCACACACGCCACACACGCTCACAGAAAACACTGGACCTGCGGCTCAGACCATCCGTTCACGTCCTGTTCGGTTGCAATGTAGAGGGGAGGTCGTTGGCTGTGCGCGTGTGCTGGCGCGCAGGAGCGTTTGGCAAAGGCAAAGCAGGCGTCGGAGCGGTGCGTAAGGGACTCGTCCGGTTACGATGCCGGGAGAAAAGAGAAAAAGACCGCAAATCAGCGATTGAATTCGTACGGAGCCGGCGTCCGGGTGTGACAAGTGAAGAATCGCTCGAGGGTTCCGATTGTGTTGACCTTCGAAAGTTGTTGCAGATGAGGGCCTATTGGGACGAAGCAGGACGTCTCTGTCCAGATGCGCTGACGGCCCACTTCGACAGGCCATGTACACCGATGGATGAATCTAGTCCCCAAGGGGGAGGGGTCACGCGCCTGCGACTCGTGCGGCCGCCCAGACAATCTGCAGCGGCATCTTATTTGTTTTTTCCCCTTCGGACTGCTTACTTTCTTCTTCTTTCCCCGCCAAAAACCCCTAGGTACGGTGCAGAGACATACATAAGGTAGGTGGTTTCTTTTTATGAGTTGATGCAACGCACCGTCCACTTTCTCAGCTTGGCAGCCTTCGAGAGCCTCTTGGGAGATGATTGTCACTCCGTCCAAAAACTTCTAGAAGGCGAAATAACAATCTACATCATCTGCAGTCGGCACCCGGTGTAGTAAAATTGCATGGGCATGACAGCGCTAGATTCCATCTGCTGCAGCGTTCACGCCCTGCACCAGACACTTGAATTCTATTGCGACATATATCAGCGTTCAGATGACTTGCCCCTTGCAACCGTGTACTGTTGTACCTGAGGGGTGTCTCGAGGCGGAAAACACCAAAACAGTGTAAGCCTTAGACTGCGTGCGCTGACGTTTTCCATCCGTGCCGTTGGGAACATGGAACCAAGACGGCCCATATTCAACGACTCAAGATAGAAGCTAGATATCTGCACACAGACTAGTTGACTTGGCATGGGAGCGCGAAAGTCAAGGCAACTTAAGAGTGTGCATTTGTGAAGCTACGAGTCATCGACCGCAGATGAGCCGACGAATGGGAAAAGGGTATCATTCTGTGTATTGGGTATGTGCGCAGTTGTTGTGCTCGCTGCTCTTCGTTCACGCTACCCGTTCGTCCTGTTTCCCTCATCAGCTGTTTCGGGTACGCTGCTGTCCTCCTTGTCGGCATTGCCATCATCATCACCATCATCATCACCATCATCGCCATCATCGTCATCGTCGACGCCAATGTCCATGACTTTGTGACTCACTCGCGCCAAGATTCTGGCGCTCATGGCCTTCACAAACTTCCAGACTGCCATCATGAAAGTGAAGGCGCCGATTGCCACGAAAAGCAGATTGAAGTTCTCTGCCCTGTTTCTCCCCGTCCCGCCCCTTCTGCCGGAGCCAAAAACCCCGCCGGCTCGGAGGTTCAGCCAGTGCCAAGGTCCCACGGCCAAGAAAGACTTGATCGCGCCGATCAAGCCCAACGAGAAGAAGCCTTTGGTGAAGTGATCCGTCCAGCTCGTCGGTTCATCCTCATACTCAAAAGGCTGCCTGGCGTCGATATCCGAGACAACACTCGACACGGTATCAGCGATGGACCCCACAGGATCGAACCACACATCCAATATGGGATCGGCGATGAAGCCAAGAATGAAAAGACAGAGTATTATGACCATCGCCGTCAGGGTGATCTGCACCGGTTGACTGCTTAGCCGTGTGGCCCAATGGAGACGTGCCATCCGATACGTGTACTTGCAGGTCGGGCACTGCCAAAAGTTGCCCGTCGCAGTGGGATTGGTCAGACGCCATGCACTGAGGCAGCCCTCGTGAACGTACTTTGCCGAGCCTTTGCACTTGCAAGGGGAGAGGAGTCGGCCAAGCTCGGCATCGTCTGATTCATAGACCGGGCGTGAAGACGTGGTGGAGATGCCAAATGTCGTAGACATGCCAGACGGGAACTTGGGTTGCTCTGTGTCAAAGCAGATGCGACACGTCCGCGGTCCATAACGTCTTTTTTTGCGATTGGCCCTGTCCTTGATCTTTTCATCCTCGGCCTGTTTTGCCTGGGGTCCAGAGAACGCTTCAGGTCGCGTGACAGTCTCCTTCTGCGCAACGGAGGAACCAGTGGCAGAATAGGGCATCCGCCGACGCTCTAACGGATTTGACGAGGGCCCGGCATCCATGATGGCGGCTCTTGCGTGGATATGAAAGTGCGCGATTGCGTTGAGCAGCTGTCCAGCTTTGAATGGTGCCAAACACAGATCGGCGCGAAGTGATAGTTGACAGTGGAATGGGTGCAACGACAACAATTGAGCCAATGGTGAGGAGGCGCCTGACTCGAATGCAAGTTACATCGTCAACCTCCGAAATTTGACGAAATAACGTTGGACAGGAAGATATATAATTTGTGGGTATAGGTGAATGTGGAAGAAAGGGATCGTCATCCGCCCAACGTTTGTAAAGGACACCTCATCCTTGCAGGATACGGCTGAGGCGTTTTGGTCAAGATGCGGAAGACCCGGTAATTGTGACAGAAGGTTCACGCCGCCTGAAAAGTGAAGCGTTGGGTGGCTAGCCCATCCGGAGTTCGGCCAAACTATGGAACCGGCAGGCAGGCAGCTCACAGCCATGGTGCAGCTCGACGCGCAGCTCCGCTGTGCCTGGGCGAGACGACCATTGGTGCGTTCCTAGTACGCTGAGCTCATGCAGCGCCGTTGTTTGATTTGGACCTTCATTGTCTGTTCCAATCCGTCTCTCCCATCTTCTTGACGACGCAAACAGCCCTTTGCGAGACTCGATCGGCAATCCTGCAGCCATGGCGGATCGATACTCTTTCTCGCTCACGACATTCTCCCCCAGGTAAGCTAGCATGCCGATGTCACTCTTGGCAACAACTTGGAGTTTTGCTGACCACTATGCTGCAGTGGAAAGCTGGTCCAAATCGGTACGAAGTCTCTCCCACCTCGCGCGACCTATGGGAGTTCTCTCCTCGGAGACTAATTTCGCATGCTAAACTGATGGACACACAGAATATGCGCTGAACGTGGTGAACCAGGGCATCACTGCTCTGGGAATCAAAGGTTGGGACTTGCAGATTCCAATTTGCATGATAATTCAGTCACTGACACGCTGCCCTCGCCAGCAACGAATGGCATTGTTCTCGCAACGGAAAAGAAGTCATCATCTCCGCTTGCCGATCAAAGCTCACTGTCCAAGATAAGTAACATTACGCCGAACATCGGTGCCGTCTATTCTGGCATGGGGCCCGACTATCGAGTCCTCGTCGACAGGGCCCGCAAGGTCTCTCATACCGGCTACAAGAGGATCTACAACGAATACCCGCCCACGAGAATATTGGTCCAGGATGTTGCGCGAGTGATGCAGGAAGCAACGCAATCCGCTGGTGTGCGGCCGTACGGCGTGAGCATGCTCATTGCTGGCTGGGATGACGGCATCGAGCCCGAGGAGGAAAACACTGCCGCTGCGGAGGGCGAGGAGAAGAAGCCCCCTGTCAAGACAGGCGGGATTCACAAGGGAGGACCCATGTTGTACCAAGTTGACCCTACAGGAAGTTACTTCCCCTGGAAAGCGACGGCCATTGGAAAGAGCGCAACCAAGGCCAAGACTTTCTTGGAGAAGAGATACTCGGAGGAGCTCGAGCTGGAAGACGCGATTCATATCGCGTTGTTGACACTGAAAGACAATATTGAGGGCGAGATGAATGGATCGTCAATCGAGATTGGTAAGTGATATATCACTGGATGCTTTACTCATGAAGGCTCGTGTGGCTGACGGGCATCCAGGAATCGTCGGTCCTCCCGCAGATCATCTATTGGGAATCGAGGGCGTCGAGGGAGCTACCGGCCCTCGATTCAGAAAGCTTACACCACAGGAGATTGAGGACTACCTGACGAGTCTATGATACGGTAGCGTGGCTGGATACTGGTGTACAATAGACTCCAAGACCACCATGGAGCGCTCCAGATGATGCGATTGCCATGGTGACTCAGCATTTCCAATTAGTGAATTATGGCTTCTGTGCCGTCAAGATGAACGAGCATCTTGGCCCAGCAGCCACGGCGACAGCCCGGTGATCCGTTGGCACATGGACGCTGACTTTTGTCCACGTGCTGACGTCCCCGTGTCCCCGTCCCAGACCAATGCGGCCGTTTCTGTTGCTTCCGACGACGTAGACGTCACCATCTGTAGTCAAAGCTATGGCATGCGATTCTCCAAGAGCAAGGTCCTCGACGTCCTTGCCTCCATCCACTTCGCAGTAATTGGGTATTGCTTCAAGGTCTGTGAATGTGGGACCGCCACCGTTCTGTTTGCCACTGGCAGAAGCACGACCCCAGACGTAGATGCTCCCGCTCTCTGTCAGTGCCGCAACCGTCAAACCACCAGCAGCGACCACCTTGACGGGATCACCCATGTCCATTAGGTCGTGCACAAGTCCTGGCTCCTCAGCTGGTCTGGCGGATCCCATGCTCCATCTCAGCTCGAGGCTCAAACATCCAATGCATTTGCTTTTCCCCCCTAAGGATAGTGGACACGAAAGGAGGAGAAAGGGGAGGAGAGGGTCGGGTTGCTTACGACTCTGTTGTCATGTCTCGACCTAGACACTCCGCGTAGCGAGCGTCCCCAAGTGTCGCTACCGTGCCATCTCCATACAAGACTACGAAGCCCGCGTCATAAGCCGCGATTTGGCGAACAGGCTGTTCGCACGGCCACCTTGTCGCGGGGTCCCTTTTAGAAATATAGTCTGCACGGGTGGCGTATCTCTCTAGAACAGCGTGCGTAGACGAGGCCGCTCTGGTTCCTCCCAGTTGCGTCTCGGTGCTTGTTGCATTTTCTGATGCTGCCACTGCGACGAGCACTGCTCCGTTGCCCGCTCGAGCTGTAGTCTGGGCCTGCTGATCGTGCCTGGTCTCTGTGTCGCCGCCGGTCCCGGCTATGTGGAGGCCTGAGCCTCCGCGGACTATGGCACCGGGTTCACATGGTGAGCGAGCCTATTCACGAACAGAACGAAGAACCAAGTCGATGGATTATTTTTAAAGGTTGACAAGGTCTTGGGAGAAGAAGAAGGAAAAGGGGAAAGGAGGCGGGATGTAGTCAGCCGGTGCTTGCCAGCTCTAGATGCTGACGGGCGTGGTCAGGTCCAACGAATCGCTTCGAGATACAGAGAAGACTTCACCACTCCCATGTACCTTTCTATGTTTGTATGCAGGAAGGCAGGGATGTATGTATGTACTGACCTACTGTAGAGGAGAGCTCAGCGCGAGGCCGTTGCAGCGATTCGTCCTCCAAAACCCGTGAAAACAGCCACAAGTCATCGGGTTCTGTGTCGTCTCCCTGCTGCCGACCGGGTCGGACAAATTCCAGCTGGCGCCAGGCATTCAGGCCCGCGGCAAAGAGTGCGGGGGGGGGGGGGGGGGGGGGGGGGGGCACAAAAAGTGTCGTGCGTTGCGTGGCCCTGCTCCGTCAGTCAGTACTCGCGAGAGCGTGCTCGTCATGCCACTGGCCTTGGCGAGGCGTCGTAATGGAACTGACAATGGCGAGGCTATTCCCTCGTACCACCCGATGTCTTAGCCCGGCTGAGTAAAAGTTGGGGCAGAGCTGTATCGCACATATGTACCCCGTGTATATATGGGGAGGCTCGAGCCCTGCAGATGCACATCACGTATCGCATATTCGTCACGTTTCCAAGTTTAGATGCGACCGTTGCGTGACGTGCCCAGAAAAGAAGAGGATAAGGGTGCTGGCCCACCCTAGATCGCCTGGCTGCACGCGCGTATTCCCGATACGAAGGCGGGGGTGCCACTGATTTTCTAAACTGCTTGGTCATTGTCAATCTTGTATACTTTATGCTGATACATACATATGTACGTGCCGATTACCCTGAAGTCGACCAAATTATATGCAAATGATTACGTACATTGAGCCAACGCATCTCATCAGATCCGCGCGCTGCAATTCGAATCCCCTGAGGTCTGCCTTGCACTTGACAGGGGCTGGTCCTGCCATGACCCGGGCTGGTCCTGCCATGGCCCTTGCAATGCCATGCTGGTGCAAATGGTCTCTCTCGCGAAACCTGGTTCAATGGAAAGGGTGTAGTTCGGGTCCAGCCTTGCTTTCCGCCGCTTCCCTTTGGTCGTTTGGTGTCATGCAGCCAATGTCGTCACAGTGATTCGTTGCTGTCTCAAAAAGCCTCGTGCGCGTCAACGCATTCTTGAGTGTCCCCAAACACGCCTTCGTATCCAGGTAGCCTTTGGTCCTGCCTCTTCCTCTCCACCAATTCACAGAATCGCTGCGTGCCCACCTCGACTTCAAGGACGTCCTGCTTGTTGAGATGTTGTGAGAGGCTCCCTGCAGACTGTAAGGGGTCTACCCAGGGCATCTTCTTCCACTGTCCCTTGCGCGCATCCATGCAGGCTTCAGGACTGCTGTATCTCAGACCTCTGTGTTCATATGTCCGTCGATGGCAGAACAACTCCGTTCCACAGTATTCTTCCCGCAACTCTTCAACACCGGGGTGCGGAACGCATTTCTCGAATGCGAGACGCTGGTTGCTGGGGGTCGGATAGAAAGGCATTCGAGAGCCAGAATCCGGCGCTGGTCGGATGGGCTGCAATTGCTCAGCACCGGGGCCGCCGAAATCGTATCCGACGTTGGCATCACGGGCGCGGAATTTTGTCCATAGACTCCTCATCCGAGCAATCTGTCCCGGCGTGAACTTGGCACCCTCTTGCCATGCGTAGCTCATGATGTTGTCAGCGTGCCATTCGCGGTGCTCGTCTTTCGAGATGAGGCCGTCTGGAAGAGGTGAGGTGTCGTCGATGAAGTCGCCGTCCTCGGAGAAATCCTCGCCGGCTACTTCCCGGATCTCAGCTTTCGCAAAAGTGTGGAACAGCCCAATCCAATGCCCCGTCTCGTGCGATAACAGGTGCGGCACGTGCTTCATATCTTTGCCGATCAAGATGCCATCGGCCGAATGGTCCTGAGAATCCCTGTCCATCAAATGAGGCATGGTCGACTCTGCCGCAGACCGAGGGTAGTCGTTGACAAAGTACACGTTAAGCGAGGCACGACCGCCCCGGTGAAGCCACGAGTACATTTCGGCACGTTTCGACTGGTCGGAGCTTCTAGCCCAAACAGGATCGACTACCCATTGGGACTTGCGAAGCGTGAATGAGATATTGGCCGGCCCAAAGTCTTTGTTCATTTGTCTGACTTCATCATGCAAGTAATCTACCTGTAATTATCTTGGTTAGCTGGCGTGGACTGTACGAAGCCTGTCGCGATGAACTTGCCGAAACATTCTTGTCTGTTGCTGACTCCAGGATGACGTGCATGTAAACGTCGACGTTGACGGCTGTGAATGAAGTGTTCTCGTTTCTTTCAGATTTGGCAAGTTCTCGATTCAGAGCAAAGTAATCCTCCCAAGTCCCGCCCCGTTTATGCAGGCGTTGTTGGGACCCTTCACACGTCTTCACATTCGCCCAGTCTCCATGTTTGGGAACTGATCTTGTGGAACTCGGGTAACCCGAGACTCCGAGGCTCAGTACAGCCGCTACAGAGATTGCCCAAGTTCTTGACAACATGTCTGCCGCTGAGCGCTGCCCTCATCAAGTAAAAGGAATCGAGCGTGGCGAAACCCGGTTATTCAAGATGAGGTGAGCCTCCTATATGAGGGGAAACAGAGAAGAAAACGCGTCAGCCCATGGGCCTTGGTGGTAACCGTCTTGTCCATGTTCAATAGTTCGTCTAGACTTGGCCTCACCCGGGTATGGATGGAGCATCTCCTATATCCAATGTGCCGCTACATCACCAAAGCATCGATGCATAGCCGAGGCTCCCGGGGTCCCTGTCTGGAAATTAGCAATTGATGTCCGGCTGGGTCCTGGTGACATGATGGAGTGATGGTGGAGAAGGATCCGATATGTGTTGTGCGGAGATGTCGTATTATCAAGGTTGGCAGGATGGTCATGCACAGTGGGCCAGGGCTGAGAAAACACACTCGCCCTGTCATTATGCCTGCGTCGCGACCAAACGATGCTACGTGAATATCTGATTCTGACAATGAGCGACTTTAGACTCTGGCTCAGCCGGAAACACCGACTTCTCGTTGGCCGAGGCTTGAGACAGGTGTCGTCTTAAGTAGCGCTGGTTGAAGCAACCTTGAAGCAATCCGGCTGGCTACTGGATACGAGGCTCCCGATGCCGAGCTGCCGAGATAGAATGTGGTGGAGGCCCATTGGCGGAAATACGACGGTGGCCGGCTTCGCAGCGTCGTTTGCAGGCTGAGCCGGTGAGAATCATGAGCTGCCCGTGGTTGCGTCACGAGAACACTCTCCGGTTGGCTTCGACTCCTGTTTATGCCTCCCGTTTGACCAGTGTCCTTCTCTCGGATTTCAGGTCGTCTGATTTGTGGGGTGTGCCTGCCAAACTATTCGGGCGCTTTTCTTCGGCACGCGGGGACTTGGGGAATGAGGCCATTATTGGTAAGGCTTAACGTCGATCTATATTTTCTCTAATCTGCTCGAGGCTCTGCGCAGACCACAATGATATCTCGGCGCTGTGGTTCGGATATCTCGGTGCTGTGGTTCGGCAAGTGCGCTACCGAATGCTCATTAAGTCCTGGACATGTCAATTAAGCAGGACTTCAACGGCATCGATTAATCCTCTGAAGGTGCTGCGTGGGGCTTATCGATACTCTAGTCTCTTGAGCAGTGCCACGTTGAACGCGTGCAGGGGATGATGATGAGGGTAATGGAAGCAAGCGAGGCGCCTCGAAAGCTATGTTCTGCGTACATTTATTGCATGCCCAGGTAAGTAGATACCTAGTACGGACTACAGTGTTGTGTTGTGGTCTTGGCTTCGAGAGGTGGATGCGCTTGTGACGCGACTGTACGGTGGCACGTTAGCTAGACTCCGCAAAAAGGGCCAAAACGCATTTTGGCCAAATGCCATAAGCCGCGATGTATGCCTTGAAGCCATAATGTGTGCCTTGAAGCCGCAATGTGTGCCTTGAAGCCGCAATGTGTGCCTTGAAGCCGTGATGTATGCCTCGAAGCCGCGATATATGCCTAAAATGCAAGGTATCTAGTGTTTCTATATATACATTATAGCTTTAAAGCCAATCCGTCCTTTGAGGCTAATTAACCTTCGAGGCCAATCCGGCCAATCTAATCTTTAAATTTTAACCTTCAAGGCAGGCATCGCAGCTTTATTTAAAGGCATATGTTACAGCTTGAAGGCATGTATCGCGGCTTCAAGGCATACATCGCGGCTTATAGTATTTGACCTAATTGAATAAAAATGTGTTTGCCCTTTTTGCGGAGTCGAGCTGATGTGCCACCGTACCCGTGACGCGACCGGCTGCCGCAGGATTTGCGGGGAAGATGCCCGTGCTGCGTAGCGTTCTGTGTCCTTGACAGATTCTGTGAAGTCTTGGGCAAACCAGAACCGACCTCGATGCGCGACTCACGCTGCAAGTTGTGCTGTGCAAATGGCTAATAAAGGATTTGGGGAGGAAGTTCCTTTCATGGCGCATGTCTTTGATCAAGGATGCAGTGCCTGTCAGCTGCATCTACATGTTCGGTCAAACGATGTACCGATGCAACTTTGCATCGAATGGGCCACTGTGCTGGCTGCAAACGCCGAAATAAGCGGCCTTTATTGCTGCCCGTTCGACTGCGCCTACTTTTGTACTCACCATCGCTCTTCGACCGTTTTTTTTTTGGGACGGCGTTGGTTGCACGGTCATCTATATTACGATTGCATCCATACACTCCTGACATCCTCGACTTGGTATTCACTTCACGAGATTGGATTTTAGCTCTAAAGAATCTGCTTTCAACTGGCTCAATATGATCCAATGGATTCGTGCCTCTCCTCTGTCAACGACTCTGCCGGCTACGACAACAATGTCGCAATGCCAGAAAATCCCTGTGAAGCTCGATCCGTGAGCAGTCATCTCGAACTGCTTCAACCTATAGAAGCTCCGCGCCCAGCAACGTCACAAAGGTCGCATGAAAGTCGAAAACGGCATGCCTCATGCTTGAGTCAAGCCGACCACGTCGAAATCGTCGGAGGGCCGAATGTCCCTACCCGGGCCTACCAACTCGAAATGCTTGATGAAAGCCTGAAGCAAAACACTGTGGTTGTTGTGAGCGCAAGACGGACATCGTGAGAAGAGGCATTAGCTGATCTGGTACTACCGATGAGCAGATGGACACGGGAAGCGGCAAAACTCATGTGTAGGCCGGGATCCCAGCTGCTACGAGGATGCGCAATTTTCTTGCAATCGTATTGAGACTAATCATATGTGAAAGTGCCGTCTTGCGCATGAAAGCCGAGCTGGAGCGAGCAAATCCAGACAAGGTATTCATGACCACCAGAGCCCTCTCGATCGCAATCTTTAATGATCACTCATCAGATAATATGGTTCCTCGCTCCAACTGTCGCCCTCGCCACCCAGCAGTTCCATGTCATTCAACTCCAAATCCCTGCTATGTTTACCAGGCTGTTGACTGGCCAAGATGGTGTTGACGCATGGTCAGGAAAAGTATGGCAACTTGTTCTGAAGGGCGTGCGTATTGTTGTCTCTACGTACCAAGTCCTTCTGGATGCTCTCTGTCACGCATTTGTCTTCATGGATCATATTTCGCTCCTTGTTTTTGATGAGGGCAAGTCCACCGCCGTGACATGAATCTCGGCTCGGCTACACACTGACAAGACTCTCCGTTTAGCACACCATTGCGTGGGTAAACATCCGGGCAACAAGATCATGAGAAACTTTTATCAACGAAACAAGGTCTCGGGCCTCCCTACTCCTGCTGTGCTTGGCATCACGGCGACCCCAAGTATAACAGTAGATTTCGAGAACATTAAAAGCCTCGAGACTCTGCTCGACGCCAAATGTGTGACACCAACTTTGCACCGCGCTGAACTACTGCAATACGTCAAGAGACCCCGTCTAGAAACCGTCCAGTACATCGGCAAGGGACTATTGGTGACGGAGTCGATGCAGCGCCTGCGTCATGAGTTTCTTAGTCTCGACATCACGGACGACCCCTATATTTTGGAGCTTCAACGCAATCCATCGGATCGGAACCGTAGAGCCTTGGAACGCGCGATTGAGAAGAAAGATACATTTGTACAGAACTCGATTAGAACACTCATCAATCACTCCAACAGTATTGCAAACCAACTTGGTTCCTGGGCTGCGGACTTGTATATCTGGAAAGCAATTTCTGCCTTTCTGAATCGGGTGGAAGGACGGAAAGACACCGTGTCCATTGGTTGGACTGATCCTGAGAAGCTCTACCTGGCCAATTTCTTGCGTCGAGTCTCCCTTCAACGCCCACCTTCGGCACCTCAGACTAGCCATCAAGTCTCAGGGAAGGGAAGTGCTCTGGTTTCGAAGTTGCGGTCTATCGAGGAACCAGTTGTCTGCCTCATTTTTGTGCAAGAACGTGCAACGGTTCCTATCCTGTGCGACCTTCTCGCGTCTTGCCCCGGCATAGCGCAGAAGCACCGTATTAAGGCTATGGTTAGTTCGTCGAGCATCCCAAAGAAGTGCAAACATCTTGCTGAGCCCTTCGACGAAAGGGAACGAATGGCTCTGGAAGATTTTCGATCTGGGAAAGTCAATATTCTCGTCGCTACGTCCGTCTTGGAGGAGGGGATTGACGTGCCAGCATGCAATACGGTCATTTGCTTTGATAGTCCTCCCACGCCCAAAGCATTCATTCAACGTCGAGGCAGGGCCAGAATGCAGGACTCTCGGCTTATCTTGTTCTGTGAAAGCCTTTCCCCCGCCATTGAAAATTGGGAACGCTGGGAAGATGATTTGCAAGCCAATTTTCGAGACACTGAGTCAGCAGCAAGGCAACTCCAGCAACTAGAGAGTCTTGAAGAGACGAGTTGCGCGTCGTTGGAGGTGCGGTCTACCGGGGCTAGAATCGATATCGATAACTCGAAAACTCATCTGGATCATTTCTGCATGAGCCTCCACGCGGGAGAGTTCGTCGACCATCGCCCCGAGTACATCATACACAAGCACTGGGATTCGTCGCAGTTGTGGCTGAGCGCGACTGTCATCCTTCCTCTGTTCCTTCCTCCAGCATTGCGACGAATCAATGGCGAAGGAATGTGGCTCTCGGAGAAGAACGCCACCAAAGATGCCGCCCTCCAAGCTTACAAGGCCGTCCACGCCGCGGGCTTGGTGGATGATCATCTTCTCCCGTTCAAGTTTCATCAGGTCCAATGCGTGGAGAGCAGGGAGTCATCGGCAGAGGTCGAAGGACTCGTCGACCCGTGGGTTGATATTCGTAGAGGCTGGGAAGCAGACATTCCCGAGCTGTGGCTCTACTCAATGTCCCTGGAGGATGACAGGGGCGGCAACACCGACTTTGGTCTCGTTTTACCATGTGCGCTGCCTGACTGGCGGCTGGTACCGCTTTACATTGACGAAAGCGAGACCTGTCATTTTCGTTGCACATCTCGGCGTTTGTTGTCCACGGCAGAAGCCAAGGCATTGCCTGATCACACATCAGCTTTACTGGCGCTGCATTTTTCTCATCGATTCCCCATACGCGATGAGCGCCATGTGGTGCAGATTTTTGTCAGCAATCTCGACATATCCATGAAGATCATTGGAGCTCGCGCCTTTGACCCGGGCGAAGTCACGAATCACAGTCAAATGGGTTTGCTTCGAGGCCCCTGGGGCAGCCTGTCCCTCTATCTCGGCATGTTGGAATCGAAACCTGCAAAACATGAGCTTCAGAGACTCTATCCAGGTTTTGACGAGGTCCCGGACAATGTTCCACATGTGTTGACCAAGAAGTGGACCAAACGGTCTGACTTTCTTCATCCTCTGCTGAATCGACCTAAGCACCCTGAGCACCCTGCTACCTCGAAGCGTATTTACGGCGCCATACCACTGTCCGCAACACGGGTCGATAGCGTTCCGGCGAAGTACGCCAAGCTGGGCATGCTAATTCCCTCTTTGTTACATGAATTGGAGATCATGATGATTACACAGAAGGCTGCCTTATCCTTAACGAAGAAGCCACCCGTCACGGACCCGGCGCTCTGGAGGGAGGCTATCAGTTCGACAGAAGCGCACGAGCCTGTAAACTACGAGCGACTTGAGTTCCTCGGCGATGCTGTGCTCAAATTTTGCACCGCTCTCCAGCTTTTGGCCGATCGTGAGTGACTTCATATATTTGACAAATAAAAGCTGCAAGACTTAACAGGGGGTTCGCAGATCAGGATTGGCCCGAGGGATATATGTCTGCTTCCAAGGATCGGATAGTCAGCAATGCCCGGCTTTCGAGAGCGGCCATGGACCTTGGGCTTTCTCGCTTCATCCTGACTCAGAAATTCACAGGACTCCAGTGGAGACCTTTGTACTTGTCCAACTACGATGCCGCCGGGCCTCCCACATCACGCACGATGAGTACAAAGATGTTGGCCGACACGGTCGAGTCGCTCATAGGCGCCGCTTGCGTCGATGGAGGTATAGCAGCGGCTCAAGCGTGTATAGCAAATTTCATTGACGACGTGCAGTGGCACAGTGTGCTGCAGAACCGAAAGACGATATTTGACAGGGCACGAGACAGCCAAGGCCCTCTTCCGCCAGAGCTGGGCACGCTTGAAGGAATGATTGGATATCAATTCGCGAAAAAATCGCTGCTCATTGATGCTCTAACGCATCCGAGTTATCTGTACGGATTCGAAGGACGTTCATATGAGCAACTCGAGTTTCTTGGCGATGCAATCTTGGATTATATCGTGGTGCGAAGAACATTCTCGGTTTCCCCCCGGTTGACGTACCCCCACATGCATCTCCTGAGAAGCGCAGTGGTGAACAAGGACTTTCTTGGGTATATCATGTTGCGTTTCCGGCAGAAGCGAGCAGAACTCGAGATCGCCGAGCTGGTGGAGAAGGAAGCAAGCCCGCTGTACGTGTGGATGTTCATGAGACACGGCTGTGAAGCTATCGGTACAGCGCAGAAGACGATGGTGGCGCGAGTTGATGGAGGTCTCGGGCAAGAAATTTCATCGGCACTCGAGCATGGCTCAGACTATCCTTGGGCTCTGCTTGCTCGCTTGCGGGTAAACAAGTTCTTCTCTGACATTTTTGAATCGCTCTTGGGAGCTATTTGGTGTGACTCGGGGTCCATTGAGGCTTGCGAGTCGGTGATTGAGCGATTCGGCATATTCCACTATCTGGACCGCTTCATAGCGGCTGGTGTTGAGGTCACGCATCCGAAAAGTTTGGTCGGTGACAAGGCGGGAGCCCAAACCGTGTCGTACATTATTGATACAGCAGATTCCACGGACGGTGAGAGGAGATATACTTGCCGGGTGACAGTCGACGACCGCGTCGTAGCGGAGGTGACGGACGGTATCTATAAAGAAGAGGTCAAGGCGAGGGCTGCTGAGGCGGCTCTCCGCTTTATGATGAGCGAAGACACCGAAGGGGCGGATCGGATGCCCAGCGATGCCTGCTAAAGGCATCGATGGAATGAGACATGTACCTCAAGGAACTGTTGGATAAAGGGGGAGAGAAGAGGGAGGGAACAACGACTATCGCTGAGGGATGGTCAGGATGGAAGCAGCCCCACGAAGATGTAATCCAAATGAATAACGATGCCATTCTAAATAGAAAAATGCCCTTTGGGCACGCTAGATTGTTTCCACGCCCATCGTCTACCCGTGATGCTTGGCGAGCTCCTCCAGCACAGTGTCGACCATCCAGACCAGCACCTGTTCCAAGCCGACGTCGACGCTTTGCCCCTTGAGCACCCTGATGCGCGCCTCCTCCAGCACGCGCTCGTCATACGCGCCCTCGACCTGCCCTTGTTGGAACATCCACGCATGCTCCTGCACGTAGTTTGGCCAGACGACCTTGTCCACGTACCCGGGGGGATCCGTCCAGAAGCCCTCGATCGTCACGTACCCATCGCGCGCCTCCCTCCTGGCCTTGGCCCTCTCGTACGACGTCCTCACAAACAGCTTCAGGTCAAAGTGGCCCTGCAGAGCCGCCATGGACGGCGAGTACAGCAGGAACCCGTCCAGTATGCACATCCTCAGCGACCCTCGCCCGTCACTGCTGCTGCTGCTACTACTGGTGGCCCAGAGAGGGTGAGAGGCCGGCAGCTGCTGCCTGACCTTGTCCTTGAGCGCTGCGACGAGCGCGTCCGACACGGGACACGTCCCGACGGAGTTTTGGTCTTCTTTCGAATCGAGCGTCGACTAAACGCAACGCAACGCGCAACGGAGAGATGGGGAAAATCGCGTCAGCACAAGTGGCTTCACCCCCAGCATTACAACAGGGCAAGGGAGGAAATATGGCTTCTATTGGGAAGAAACAGCTGCAAGGGGGAAGAAAGTGTTTACGGGAAACGTGGCATGTTGGCGGATATACCCCAGCGCATCTGCCATGGCCGACACGTCAATGGCCTCGGCGCAGTCCCAGTCCAAGAGACCATCCTTTGAGGGCAGTCTGTGATTTCCGGGAGAAGACGAGAAAAAACAAGGAAACGTTAGCACAGGATCTTGATCAGCTCGTTTGGGCCGCACTGGGGCCGCCATTTTTATGTTTATGTACATATATAAATATAATGCTCCAAAATAAGACAGCTTTCCTTTCCTCTTTTTTTTTTCTTTTTTTCTTCTCTTTCCCCTTCTTTTCCCCATCATATCATGTCTAGTCTTATTTCAAAAGGGGGGAGGGGAGGGGGGCTAGCTTTTTCTCCTTACTCAGTCTCGGGCCGGTAGAAGTCATCCTCATGCAGGATAAAGGTATTTGGGAAAATGTCGCGCAGGAGTCGAGCGAGCGTTGTTTTGCCGCTCGATGAGCAGCCGGACAGGCCGACGACGAGTGCTGCTTTTTTCATCATGACGATGGGCTTTTTTCTTCTTAAATTTCCCCTGCTTTTTCTCTTCCGTACACTGTTGTGTTGTACACTTTCTCTTCTTTGGGAGGGCAGAGCAGGGAAGAGGAAGGAGGAGGAGAGTAGAGGCCGAAGATTGAGGGTGGCTCTCGCCAGGCTGGCCGGGCTGTCTTTCTGACCTTTGTGGCCCCCCCCCCAGCCCCAGCCGAGCTCATTTGTGGGGAACAGGCACTGAAGCCAGCCGGCGGCATTCCCTCTGCGGCACAAAGCTATAGTGCTACGCGTGGGCACAGTGCACACATGCCATGTCCACGGAACCGCCCTGTGCAGCAAATCCGACCAGCAATCAAGCCCCAAATCCCTTGTCAAACAAAGCTAATTCAAACCGGTCATCACCGCTCGTCCACTTGCCTTATCACTTGTCTGTTTCAATTTTCCTGGTACGGACGTGGACGGCTGCTTGGGTCACTATTCGAGCGCAGCGAGGCCAGCCCGCCGCAGGCGACCCCCGGTAGGGCCGCCGGAGGCAACATCCCCGGGTCCTGCCTGCCTAAACCGATACATGCGTGCAACCTACCGCTTGCAAGAAACGCGGCTTTTCTTTTCCTTTCCTCAGCGAGCAAAAACCGACCAAGAGCAAGAAGAGCAAGCCAAAAGCAAAGGCAAAAATCGAACGAGAGGGTCCCCGCAATGGCCGGGGCAGACCAGGGCAGCAGCACGCAGTCGGGCGTCATCGTCACGACGGCGCTGGCGAGTTTCATCAGCGGCTGGCTGTTTGGGCTGTACACGTCGCGCGGGTACCTGATCTCGCCGACGCTGCTGGAGGAGCGGCAGCGGGCGCTGCACGACCCGGTCGAGAGCGACGAGAGCGACGTCGACGAGAGCGATTCGATACTGGACCACGCGCCCAACTGGGCGAACGGCGAGGCGGCCGACGAGAAGCAGGGGCTGAGGACGCGCGCTCGGGTCGGCGGGCTGATTGGCGACGGCGACGGCGACGGCAAGGGCAAGGACGAGGAGCGCGGCGGTGCAGACAGCAGCAGCAATAACAATGAGGAGTGCAAGCTCGTCCTGGTGGTGAGGACTGACTTGGGCATGACGAAGGGTACGTACATGTGTCGGTTTCCCTTTTACCCCCCCCGGTTCCCGAACGTGTACTCTGGTGCATGGCCGGCCTGATGCCTCTAGACTTGGCTCTCGCTCACCACAAGTATGTTCTGCAGGCAAAATCGCCGCGCAGTGCTCGCATGCCACGCTCGCGTGCTACAAGATGCTCGCCGGCGGCAACGCGCAGGCCAAAGAGGTGCTGAGGCGGTGGGAGAAGCGCGGCCAGGCCAAGATTGCCGTGCAGGTCAAGAGCGAGCAGGAGCTGACGGAGCTGCGGTGGAAGGCGCTCGAGTTGGGCGTCACGGCCGAGGTCATTCAGGATGCGGGCAGGACGCAGATTGACCCGGGGAGCCTGACGGTCCTCGGGGTCGGGCCGGCGCCCAAGAGCGTCGTGGACAAGATCACGGGCCACTTGAAGCTGCTGTAGGAGGCTGAGGAACACGTGTGCATCGTCTGGTGTCAGACGCGGCGTGGAAGATGAAAAGGGGGGTGTAACTGCGTAACACAAGGCGGCACGAGGAGGCGGAACCAAAAAATTACTGCATGAAACGGAAATCATCTGGAGGATGGCATTACAACGGCTGGCCAGGCTTGGCCCATGCCCATTGGCGGTGATGGACGCGAAAAGTGCTCTCCCATTGACCACGACGGAATGGGTGTATCTAGACAAAGGTGCGCGAAGGTATTTGCTAGAAGAAAAAAAAACAATGAAACGCCTGCACTCTGATGCTTTCACCGCAGCCGGAGCCACGTACTCTGGTCATGATATTCTGACACATTATTCCTATCTGGCAAATCT
This sequence comes from Moelleriella libera RCEF 2490, assembly GCA_001636675.1. NCBI lineage: Eukaryota > Fungi > Ascomycota > Sordariomycetes > Hypocreales > Clavicipitaceae > Moelleriella > Moelleriella libera. The sequence goes on along the minus strand of AZGY01000010.1, from coordinate 1,000,208 downwards.
CGACAGTGCCGGGCCCAGATCCGCCTCGACCTCCTGGCGCTTCTTGTCCTTGAGCTTCTGCTGCTCGTTCCACAGCTCATCGACCCGCATCCTCTTCTCGTCAATGACGTTCTTCTTCCTCTGCTTGCGGAGGTACTTCTTCAGCGCGCCGTTCTTGCCTCTGGCCCTGTTCCTAATCTCCTCGGCGATGTCGACCGCCGGCGCATCCAGGTCCTTCTCGGCCCGACGCTGCGCGTCGGACCGCAGGTCCAGGTTGCCGATGAAGTTGGGATCGAGCGCAATCATCTCTGGCGCGAGCTTGTTGAGGAGGCCCTTGACCTCGGCCTCGCGGCGCTGCTTGTGCGTCTCGAAGGGGTTGACCTCGAGGGCGTCGAAGTTGGCTTCGCCGGCGCCGGGGATGATGAGCGACGAGAAGCCCTGGTCGTGGCTGACGCCGAGCACGTCGTCGAGCGGACACCACCTCACGCGCTCGATGCGCTGCCCGTCTCCGCCCCATGACATGTAGGGCTTGGCCACCTTTTCCTGGGTCGGGTTGTTCTTGTCGAACAGGCCTTTCCAGATGGTCGCGTAGGTGCCCCCTCCGACGGCGGTGAGGCCCGTGTCCGAGATGGCCACCGAGGCGGCGGGCTGCCGGGTGCGGTAGTTGTGGACTTCCCGGAACATGCGAATGTCCCAGACGGCCATCTTCAGGTCCTGTCCCGCTGACACCATGTATCGCCCCTCGCGGTCCATGGCGAGCGATCGCACGGGCCCTCTGTGCGCGAGGAGCTTCACCAGAGGATCTGACGAGTTCGGCGACCATAATGTGACGGTGCCGTTCTGGTGGCCGACATGGAGAACGGCGTTGTATGGGTTCTGGGCCATGGACATGGGCTGCCCGAGCCTGGTTGGCATTTCGGCGACGAGCTGGCCTGTGGACGTGTCTTGATACTTGATGACGCCGCCGAGTCCCTAATTTTGGAAAAAAAAAAAAAAAAAAAAAAAAGTCAGCCGTGAGCCGTGCAGTGATCCGTCAGCAGAGTATGTTTAGCAACTTACGATGGTTGCTAACAAGAAGTGATATGGCAGAAACTCCATGTGTGTCACCTCGTTGTGTTTTCTCAGGTTGTGCAGTTCCACGCCGTTCCTGTCGTAGATGTACACGTACTTTTTCTGCGCCACGGCAAAGTACTGGTTGTTGTGCAGCCATTTGGCGTCGCGTATCGTCTCGTTGAGCTGCAGTTCGCATCTGAGCTTGCCCTCGCGCCAGTCCATGGTCGCGACGTGACCCTTGCGTCCAGCCAGAAGCAATTCGCGCCCGTTGCGGCTGTAGTCGCAAATGTACGGTCCCAGGTCATCGAGCTTCAGATCGAAGCGCTTCTGTGCCGTCGCCACGCCCACTTCTGCCACGATGGCCTTTTGCGGGAATTTCCACGTCTTTTCCAGCTCGTGCTCTGCTTCGAGAAATCCGCCCGTGTTTTCCAGCAGGATCTCGGCGTCTTTTGCCTTGACCGTCGCATCTTGGTACTTTTCTTCGAGCTGCTTCAGGTTGCGCCGTAGTTTTTTGTCTCGGATGTTCTTGGTGTCGATGGCCTTGCCCCGTCCGTATGCCTTGTTGGCCTCTCGCAAGCGACGTTGCCTTGCCTTCTCGTGGGGCGCTGTGAGTGTTGTTCGAGGTTTTGTTATAGCCAGCGCGCCATTATCGCGCACTTGCGTGATGGGCTGGCCAATCGTATCGACCTCCATGATGACTGCTGTGCTCGACCGGTCGAAGATGGCATGCGCAGCCAGCAGGAGCAAGATAATTTGGTAGGTAGCGGCAATGCGACTGGAGATAGATGATGAATGCTCAAACAAAATTTCCATGGCGCCGGCACCGGCATCTGCTATCGCGCTGCCATGATTGGCTGGCAAAAACCAGAATCACCCCGCAAGTGCTTTATCGATAGATGGCCGCACAAAAAAATTCGTGGGAGACGGCGACCCCTCCATCACCGCTGGCCCGCCGATCTACCTCGGGGCGAACATCTTCTTTCGACGTATCGGCACCCGAGCAACTGCACTGTTGTCTCGACCCAAGCTGCCGCCGTTGCTCCATCGTTCGGGCTCGCACATCAAACTGGAGTCGCTTCCGTTTCGCTTCAAAGCCGGCTCAAACGGCAAAATGCCTGCCGCCGTTGCGAATCATTCGCATCGCCCCACCACCAAGGTGTCACACAAGCCGTTCAAGTCAAAGGCGGCCACGAAGCACGAATTGCGGGATCGAGCCAAAGGTACAGCACCCGGGATAACATGCACCGCTTCTGCAGGCGAGACTGACGCCTCAAATAACAGGGAGAGTGCCCAACGAAAGAGGTCAACGAAAGACGCCGCACCAGCAAGTCATGTCCAAGTTCGACAGGCGCAACCAGGCCAAGCAGTCCCGCCTCAACAAGCACAGAGAGCACCTCAAGGAAACATCCGTCTTCTCTGGGAGAGATGGTGCGCCTCGAATTGTTGCCGTCGTACCGCTTTGCGCGGACGGCAATGCTAAGGCGGCGATCCGGCAACTCAATGGCAGTCTCGACATAGACGCCGAGATCCACGACGGAAATGTTCGAGTCCCAGTTGATCGATTCAAGCAGAATTTGCAATTCATTCCCCTCCAGCGCCATCTCAATGCCTGCCTCGATGCCGCCCGGGTTGCAGACTTTGTCGTCGTCATTCTTTCCGCGCAGGAAGAAGTAGATCCACTGGGCGAATTGATCTTGCGGAGCATCGAGAGCCAGGGCATGTCGACGCTCTTCACCCTGGTTCAGGGTCTAGACCAGGTCGAACCGCCTAAGCAAAGGACATCCACTATCGTGTCGCTCAAGTCGTTCATCACTCACTTCCATCCCGAGCAAGAAAAGGTGTACAGTCTCGACAGCAGACAAGATTGCTCCAACCTGATGCGATCGCTCTGCAACACCACGCCAAAGGGGGTACGTTGGAGAGAAGACAGGAGCTGGATGCTGGCAGAAGACGTGAAATTTGCGACCAATGACGCCGACTCTACGATTGTAACGGGCGTCATCCGGGGGAGAGGATTGAAAGCCGACCGCTTAGTGCAAATCGGCGACTGGGGAACATACGAGATCGAAAAGATTGTGGCAGCCCCCTTGCCCAAACATGGCAAGAAGGTCGAGGCAGTCTCTGGGGATGAGGAGGCGGAGAAGATCCTCGAGGAACCCTCGCCGGATCTGGACGACTTAAACGAGCTCGCCCCTGAAGACGTGGTCATGCAAGGTGATGATGACGCCGACGTGGACCAGGAGCCCGCGCCCAAGAAAGGCGTTTTGCTGGATGAGCATCACTATTTCTCGGACGCGGACGAGGAGGAGAAGAAGATCAAGAAGCGCGTTCCCAAGGGCACATCCAACTACCAATCAGCGTGGTATCTAGATGATGTCTCCGACTCCGGCTCAGACATGGAGGATATCGAGATGGAGGAAGCGAAGGATGAAGACGAGGACATTGGTGCCGAGGACGGCATCGAGGGCCACGCGCAGCCCGAGCCGACCGAGGCAGGGCCCTCGGAATACCCCCAATCCGAGATGATGGACGTACCCAATGAGGAGGAAGACGCCCAGCAACTGGCGCGCTACCGAGCCAGCAGGCGAGACGAGGCCGAGGAGGACAAGGAGTTCCCCGACGAGATCGAGCTGCACCCACACGTTCTGGCTCGCGAGAGGCTGGCGCGGTACCGGGGTCTCAAGAGCCTGCGGACCAGCCCCTGGCAAGAGGACGAGGACCGCGCCCACGAGCCCGAGGAGTGGCGCCGTCTTCTCCAGATCCCAGACTACAACTCGTCCCGTTCGCGGGCCGTCCGAGAAGCCCTCGTCGGCGGTGTCGCAGCCGGCACGCGAGTCCACGTGCACATCAAAGGGGTGCCGCCCTCTGTCGCGGCCTCGTTCGTGCCCGGTGGTGGTGCGCCCGTCACGCTGTTCTCTCTCCTCCGCCACGAAAACAAAAAGACATCGCTGAACTACCTGCTCAACCTGAGCAACGACTACGGCAAGTCCATCAAGTCCAAGGAGGAGCTCATTGTGCAGTGCGGGCCCCGCCGCATGGTCATCAAGCCCATCTTCTCCAACCCGGGCTCCACGCCCAACGACGTGCACAAGTTCTGCCGCTTCCTGCATCCCGGCCAGAGCGCGGTCGCGTCGTTCATGGGCCCCGTGACATGGGGCGCCGTGCCCGTCGTGTTCTTTAAGCGGACCGCTGGCGCCGCCGCTGCCGACGACGACGACAACCCCAACGGCCAGGAAGATGTCGGGCTGGCCCTGGTCGGCACCGGCACGGCCCTGCCGCCGTCCACGTCGCGCGTCGTGGCCAAGCGCGTCATCCTCACCGGCCACCCGTACCACATCCACAAGAAGATCGTCACGGTGCGGTACATGTTCTTCAACAGGGAGGACGTGGAGTGGTTCAAGGCCCTGCCGCTGTGGACGCGCCGCGGCCGGTCGGGCTTCGTCAAGGAGCCGCTCGGCACCCACGGCTACTACAAGGCCACCTTTGACGGACGCATCAACCCCCAGGATGCGGTCGGCGTGAGCCTGTACAAGCGCGTGTGGCCCCGTCACGCGCTGCCCGTCCAGGGCCCGCTGCTGGATCTGGCCACGGAGGGAACAAGCCAGCAGGACGACGTGACGATGGCATGATTGACGGGACGATTTTCTCATGGGTTTTTAGCACATCATTTTGCCAGGCATGGCGATGACCATAGACTCAATGGCACCTATAAAATCAGGTGTTCTTTCCTGCCAGGTACCATTGCGACCGTGCGGATGACTCCGAAAGTGCCAAAGTGACCAAAGTCCGCGCCAATGAACCTCGTTGTGGTGCAGCTCACCTCCCGCCTACTGGTTCCCTTGCATCGAGGCTCACGAAGGGCCGCTGCTGCTGCTGGCTTGTCCACCAGCACTTATCGAGCTTGCGAGGCCAGGCCCCGGCAGGGCCGCCGGAGGCATCAACACCACCCCCAGGACAGTGATCAGTCTTCGCTGTGACCACCGCGAGCTTGCGAGGCCAGCCCCCGGCAGGGCCGCCGGAGGCAAACATACGGGCCGTGGATATTTGCCTGCGGCGGGCTGGCCTCGCTCCGCTCGAAGTGCGCCCCGCGAAACAAGGTCGCCGTTCTGGGGGATCATGTGTTGCCTCCGGCGGCCCTGCCGGGAGCTGGCCTCGCAAGCTCGAGGGGGCGGCCGTGGGCGGTTCCGACTGCTCTCTCTCTCTCTCTCCCCGCGTCGTAGCCCTTGTTGCGTACCACTATAACATGCATACTTTTCTCTTACTTCTTGGGTCCTGCAGGACTCACGACTGCCGAGCCAGCCACTCATGGTGCTTGGGCTCGTCCCCTGCCGCTGTCAGACGACAGGCACCCACCCTATGCCAAGAATACGCTCACAGATTCATCGGGGCACAAGGGTGTCTGAAAGCCGCCGCCCTTGCCTGACTTTCTGGGAAAAAACAACACGTCTTGATTACCGGGCCGCCTTGAGCTGGCAATTGCCATGACTCAGAGATTGGCAGCGCCATAGCCGTCCATACGTAGTCGTCAGCCGTGGTCAGAAACAGAGCAGAGGACAAATGTCCGTTACTTGTGTAGTCTCGAAACCCTCAATTCATCACGTCTTCTTCTCGCTTTTGTGAATTACATGTTTGTCCTTGTTGCATCTACAAGCTGGGGCACAAGCTTTGCTCATGAGCTCTGACGGCCATCAGCTTCCAGGGACCCGAGGTCTGTCAGGAGCACTCGCCCGGACCGCAACCTGGTCGTCTCGTAGCGCTTTATTCTCATGGACTTGGGGGCTCAGAATGGGCCGGAAGGGGTCGGATTTCTCGGCCACCGAGTTGCGGAAGGAGGGAGGTCACGAGTGGAACATGAGACGAATATGTTTTTTCCCGTCTTCATTTGAGGAGGAAAGGTGATGATGAGTGGCTCCTTGACGAGAATCGGGTAAAGGGGGGAAAAAAAAAAAAAGTCGAGCGCCAGTATCGTGAGACCATGCAGTCGGTTCTCTCCCTGTGCCAACCTTGCGCGTCTGACCCGGTTTCAGTTCTGCAAAGCCACCGGTGAACGACTTGTCCCTCCTGCACTGGACGTCGCTGCATCGTCGTCCGGCCGGCCCTCACAGCGTTTCCAGGCCCGGCGTCGGTCTCGGGCCGCCCTCTCTCGTCCTCGCCTCCTCCGCACCGCTCGCTCTCCAGGCGCTCAGGATCAGATTCACAATGTGATCGACGCCCACGTCCTTCTTGACCTGCGCAAAGACGGTCGGGCCGCCTTCCCTCATCTTCCTCGCGTCCCTCTCCATGACGGCCAGGTCTGCACCGACCGCCTCGGCCAGGTCCGTCTTGTTCACCACCAGCAGGTCGCTCTGCGTGATTCCCGGGCCGCCCTTCCTCGGCACCTTGTCCCCCCCACTCACGTCAATGACGTAGATGATGAAGTCGGCGAGCTCCCGCGAGTAGTTCGCCGCCAGGTTGTCTCCGCCAGACTCGATGAGCAGCAGGTCCGTGTTGAACGTGGCGTGCAGGTTCTCGAGGGCGGCGAGGTTGGCCGAGATGTCCTCGCGGACGGCGGCGTGGGGGCAGCCGCCTGTCTCGATGGCGCGGATGCGACTCGGGGGCAGCGCGGCGTTGCGCGTGAGAAACTCGGCATCCTCGCGTGTGAAGATGTCGTTTGTGACGGCGGCCAGGGAGTATCTGGCACGGAGGGCCAGGCAGAGGGCCAGCATGAGCGCCGTTTTGCCGGATCCTACCGGTCTTGATTTTGTGTACAAAAGTCTCGTTAGCAGACCCACGGGCACGCACGCACACGCAACACACACACACACACACACACACTCTCGCAGGCATACCGTTCTAACTCTCACTCACACATACATGGACCGACTCACGCCCGCCCGCATGGGAGGGCAAAAGGGTACGAGAAAAGGTGGAAACAGCGGCAACAACTCACCCTCCAATGCCGATTGTAAAGGCGCGGTCTGCCCAGTCTCGGCCCTCGACGATGGGCATCTCACGCCCGACATAGCTGCCGGGCCCGTCGAGAATCTCGTGAGAATGACCGTGTTCCTGGGCGGAGAAGCCATCGTGAGAGTGCGTGGCGCCGCCATCGTGTGAGTGCGAGTGCGACATGTCGGCGCGTGGATGGATGGATGGATGGATGGATGTGTGTGAGTGTATGTGTGTGTGTGTGTGTGTGTGTGTGTGTGTGTGTGTGTGAAACAATGAACAAATGACGCCTCTTTTGAAACCCAAAAAAAAGGGATTGTCTTTCCGATTTGGTCTTGCCTGGAAGAAGGCTCATCAGCAATCACACAGCTGGTGTCGTCGTACAAGAAAGCGAGCTGCAATTCGGGACGGGGTGGGGTTCCGTGGTTCGTGGTGACAACCCCCCCTCATTTTCCTGGCGCCAAGATGGGGAAGGAAACTTGAAGCTGTAGCGGCGGCGCCAATAGTGCATCTCATTGGCCGCCAGGATGCCTTGAAAGCCGGCAACAAAACACGACGCACCCGTCATATCGTTGGGTCGGCGCGCCCGGCTGACGTGATCCCGGCCGCGAGACCGGATAACGCGAGCATATCTATTGATCAAGTCTATGTGTGTTGCCTGCACAGCGGCGCCCAGCCCAACCATCATCGTGGACTGAGCTGTGCGAGGACAACCTCGATGGAGCGCTGTCAGGAATCACTCCTGATCAGCCCTTGTTGTGGCCAGCTAGGTCGAATCGTCGACGGACAATGACCACTGCAATTCAGACGGCTGGGTACCGACTATTGCAAGGAAATCCCGTCCGCCTCCAGTACCGGGTTGCAGCCAGATATTTCGTGGTAACATGTGAAATAAAAAAAACCCACGTCATGATGCTGCCGCACTGCACTGGCCAACACATGCTGTCCCCGGGCATTTTCTGTGTCCATCATGCACCTCTTGTGACACTCGCCCGCTTTCTCGACACCGCTGACACCAGCCAGCACTCTGCCGCTTTACAGACCCTCGGCGTCCCCTCTCGATTCTCACATGCCATGTGATGACGGTGGACAGGTTTGCACCCACGTTCGTGAAATCAAAGCTCTAGTTGGATTCACATAACGTTCTTCCGACAGCAGGCATCGAGGTAGCACTCGACAATTATTATTTCAGTACCGCTGTGGCACTTTTCTCTGGCCGAGTGAGCTGTTGCAGGTATGAGCTTGATCGCCCTGGCCGTGGCGGCCGCGTAGCCATGACCACGGGGACTTTTCCTGAGGCCCCGGATCGGGTTCGCAGTGCCAAGTTCAAACACTTCGCCGATAGCAGCTCTGCCAGGGCCGTCACAGATGTATCCAGGCGGCTAGTGCGGCTCCGAGCCCGAACGCTTTCAAGGTGATGACTACCTGAGCATGCCATCGTCCAGACCTTGTTCTGCAAGCACGGTGACCTCGGCGGCCCAGTCATTGTCCGAGGAGAACAGGCATCAGGTATCTGTACATTGTTCTACCGTATTGATTTACATGCTGGCAACCCGTGTATTGCTCACAGGAGCGACAGCCAATATTCCACAAGAGCGCTCGTTTCCCATCATGATTGCGGCGCTGACGGCTGAGACGCAGCGTCCGACACATCATCCTGATGCAGAGCCGCATCCTGTTTATTTGCCATGAACTCTCCAATCTTTTCCAGCAGGTCCTCGGAGAGGACCGGCTCTGGCTCTGCAGCCCGCAGCTGTCTCTGCTTTTCGTGAAACTCATCCAGCGGCGTCTGCATGGACGCAGCTTGGAGTTGTGTCCGTCTCCGGTTTGCTTCGGCCTCTGCCTCCTTCTGCTCCACGTACCACTTCTCATGGCGGGTTCTGAATCTCGAGTATTTGTTGCGAAGCTCGTCGAGCACTTGGTCCGGCATGGGCGGACCGAGCAGGCTGTAGTAGAAGGTACGCTCTTCGACTTGCTCGCGTACCGTGTCCGCCTTCTTGGCCTCGTATTCGGGGACTTCGACCTCGGGCCAGGGTATGACGGTGTTGAGCCCGGGCACGACGCGGTCCCATTTCTTGCCGTGCTGCCATCGGTCTAGTGACATGTTGGGGGAGTGCATGTTGGGCGAAACGGCTTTCAGCTGATTGATGATGACGTCCCTGACGACTCCCGTCTTGGGATCGGGGAGGGGGTACACGAGGCGGATCGACGAGATGGAGATGGGCATGGCTTGTGATCGCGACGGATCGTCAAACACGCCGACGGTCAGGGCCTTGAACAGTTTGGCTGATATTAGCGCGGGGGGAACCAAGCAAGTGAGAACTCTCTGCCTTGATCGTCCTCGGCATGGCAGCTCAAATATGGCACGAGGATTTTGCGGGTGAGACACATACTCTGTGGTAGTTTTCCAGTGTGACGGTACCGCTTGCTAATTGGACTCGTTGGATCCGGTCAATCTTGCCTTTGTCCGGTCCGTCCAGGATGACGACGCGGTCCTGCGGTGCCAGGTTCAATTGTCCGACGCCGCCGGCCCAGGCACATCGTTGTTCGATGCGCTGTGGCCTCTCTCGATTCGAATTCCCATGCGTCCAGTCTTGCCGCGCGCCCTCCTGTGCCGCTCCGTAGTTGTTGAAGCCGAGGTCTCGCTTGGGGGCCAAGGGTCCCAATTCCCAGTCCTCCCTTCTCGCCCGCCGCGCAGCCTCCAGGTTTTCTCGGACTTCCTTCACGGCCGACTTCAGACCCTGACGAGCTTGCGACCTCTTGCCGGCGTCGTCATGTCCAATCTGCTTGATTGCTCGGCGGGTGGCTTGACGCTGCGCCTGGGCAGCTCGCTTGGCGAGTTTTTGCATGGCACCCCAGATCGGACGGCAGCTATGTAGATTAACAACAGTGGGAGGTCCTTTTCGAAATCAACTGTGATCAGTCCCGCGCGCGGTCTCGGGAGTGAGAGCTCGCCCAGCACCTCCCTGTCGGACGTTGAGAACGGTCCGCCTCTGATCGTCGTTGGTCAGTCCTGGGCAAATTCTCTCTGGCGCGCGGAACTAGCCGGTCCGAGGCCGGGGTAGCAAAGGTGTAGGGTGGGTTGACCCAAACTGGGCGCGCGACTGCCACCGTTGCTGGCGGCAAGTGAAGGTCCGTCCTGGGGGTCATACAATACAAAGTAGCGCGTGTGTGGGTACCAAACGATGCTCAGCATAAATCACCGCCCTCGTGCTGTAAAGTCTATACGCTGTCTCGGAGATCTAGGCAAGCCTCCAGCTAACGCATGTCCAAGGTACTTAAGTATGGATGCCGAACGTCCTGATGCTAGCAAGCCGCCGGAGATGCGCAACGGCTACCAGTGTGCACCCCGTTCGCCGCTCTCTCATGCTTTCACTTTTTTGCTTGATTGGCTTGTTTTTTTTTTTTTTCTTTTTTTTTCTTTTTTCTTTTCTTTTGGCCAAATTCAACACAAACGGAAAGAGGAGAATTTTATAGGACGGGCCACTTCACACACCATCCCTCACCGTATGGGGTATCTGTATCTGGGATGTCCCGAGCCAACTTCCCCGTCCGACGGCGCTACAGGGAAAATAGAAGACGGCACGGATATCCTGGCAATTGTGGCTTACTGCCGTGCATCAGGAGGGCTTTTGAATCCTGTTCTGGTATTGTCATCCAGCACTGTTTTGGGCCAATTGCGATCAATCGTTGTTCGACCTGCGGGACAACTTAAAAAAAGTCCTACATGTAGAGACGTCCTACACGCTTACCTGCACATGTGACCTGTTCATGTCGTGCAACTCGTTGGAGTGGCACAGCACAAAGACCGTGTGGAATCCCATGCACGGCGGCGGGGGCCGCGTGATGTGACGGACCGGGCTGCTCCAAGGCGATCCGCCTCACTTTCGAATATGAGTCGGCGGCTCGTTTTCCAAAGTCCTCTGTTTTGTGACACAAGCTTCAAGAGTCGCGGGGCATGACCGGCAGCTCATCGATGAATGAGAGAGGGAAGATACGCCACTCCCGTCGACGAGGTATGCTGGTGGCGAGCAACATGTCGTACCATTTATTCTGCACGCGTTTCTTTCCCATTGGTCTGGTCTTGAATTCTTCGTTTATTCTGACGGACAACGGGCGGAAGCGATTCATTGGGATAGCCAAGGGGCTGCGGGTCACCAGCTCGTGTCATGCTTGTTTCTCCAGATTAGTGTCGCGAGATGCCTGTTCTGGATTTGCAAAGATCCGACGTGAAACAAAACCCAAAGGGTGTCCCAGGCAAAAGGATCAGTCCCCACTGAAAACATCTGGCGGTCTGCGGATATGATTGACGGCGGGAAGGAGGAGCTTGGACTCTGGCGATATTCCCGTTGTCACCTGGACACCGTATTGCGTCGTCAATAACCAACTACTTAGCCTGTCAAAGACGACGCGACCAGCATCGCTGCAACGATTCGACCAAGGCCGGAAGCGTAAGGGGGAAACCCATCAGCAGATTGAGTAGTCCCGCAACGTCGACAGAGACACCTCTGTAGCCAGTGGGTTCGCGCCGATTGTGTTGTCATCGCCCACATCAAACAAATGAGCAGGACACTGTCCCGCAGACAGTCGAACCTGTTCAAGTACGTGCAGGGGACCACCGGTGACCAGCGGGCGGCAGACAACACACGAGTGCGCTGGCTGCATCAGTGCTCCTCTTTCTCGGTCCTGCCCGAGCAACCGGGATGACCATGTGCACCACGCGATGACGCTCGCTTTCTCCTTTGTCTGTCCAGAGCAACGTCGGCCAGGCTCATGAAGCCCACGCAATACATGGCAGTGCAATTGCTTGCTTGCTTGCTCGAAACCTCTTGGCAAACCGTCCCACTGCAGGGATGCGTACCAGGCCACGCGGCCGAGGAGCTGCGAGAAGCTCTGGAGGCCCGGGATGCCTGCCTGTCGTCTGAAGCAGGGAGGCGGGGGGACCAGACCCAACGGGCGCCCCGGCTGGCTGCAGCGGTCTTTTTTTTTTTTTTTTTTTTTTTTTTTTTTGGAGTGAGAGGCCTGGGCTGATTCATCAGACACGCCCGTCTCCAGCCCCAGTCCCTCCCCCTGCCCGCCCCAAAGGCAGGCCCTGAGCCATCCACCGCGTAGAAGAGGGAGAAGGGGGGGAGGGAAAGAAAAAAGGACCCTGATGTGGCCGTGCTGTCTGATGCCCAGCCCTGCCTCCTACTGGACGGAGTACATAGCAGTGATTGACTGACTGACTGGTGCTGGGGTCCGCCGCCTGACGCCCGCCCGTCCGCCCTCTCGCTCAGTTTTGCAGCAGATGGCCGCTAAATTGTCACACACCTTTGCCCCCTTCTGACGTTGCGTCTTCCTCTTTCTCTTCCTTCCTCTTGCTCCATACTCCTCCACCCCATTCAAACTCCATCCACCCATCGTCGCCCGTTTCCCCCCCCTTTGCCTTGAAAAAGTCTCGGCTGCCTGCTCTCTTCGATTCATCTCAAGGAGCCATCGTCCATCATACAACCATACATATCATGGCTGAAATTCGCCGAAAGCTCGTCATCGTTGGCGACGGTGCCTGCGGCAAGACCTGCTTGCTGATGTGAGTAGCCAAGTGCCTCACCCAACCCACCCTCCTCCCCCTTACCATCGTGTGGTATCTTTGTGCACGCGTGGCTATCACGCAAAGTTGTGTCGCCCCTTTCAACTTTGAGGGCACATGGCCTTGCACGTCTATTTTTCTAAAATCTGTGTTCATCCCCGCCGCTGTTCGCTCCACTGGCCATCCCGCTGACCCTGTCGTGCAGCGTCTTTTCCAAGGGCACTTTCCCTGAGGTAAGAACCAGTGATAAGGCACACACCGGGTCCTTTTGGCGTTCCCTCGCCCCGACACTACATCGCCGATCATCGTTTGTCATCACCGACACGTCCGTCGTCGACACTTGATCGATTCATCACGTTCAAGACGGATCGGCCAGTCGCGACGAGCCTGCTGTCATGCGATCGTGATTGCAATCCATCAAACTACCATCATCCGCTACCTTTCACCGGTCCCTCGGCGACAGCTAGCTGACGTTCTCATACAGGTCTACGTCCCTACTGTCTTCGAAAACTATGTCGCCGATGTCGAGGTCGATGGGAAACACGTGGAACTGGCCTTGTGGGATACGGCCGGACAGGAAGATTATGACCGTCTCCGCCCGCTGTCCTATCCCGATTCGCATGTTATCCTGATCTGCTTTGCCATTGATTCTCCTGACTCACTGGACAATGTCCAGGAAAAGGTACGAAGTCATAGCCGCATTATCGCTTCAGATGCCCTCGAAGCCCGCATACACATCTCGCAAATCAAATGAATAGAGGCGCTCCTTCTAACATTTTCACAGTGGATCTCCGAAGTGCTGCACTTTTGCCAGGGCCTGCCCATCATTCTTGTCGGCTGCAAGAAGGATCTGCGTTACGATCAGAAAACCCTCAGCGAGCTGCAAAAGACCAGCCAGAAGCCTGTGACCCCCGAAGAGGTAAACTACACCCCCCCTCCTTCCTCCGGAAAAAAAAAACGGAAAGAAAACTTCCTTTTTGAGTCAAGCCTCGACTGTCTCGTATGCTTTTGTTACAAAAACTGACCGTCGTTTGATCATTGCAGGGCGAGGAAATTCGCAAGAAAATTACTGCCTACAAATATCTCGAATGCTCCGCCAAGACCAATGAAGGTGTCCGCGAAGTGTTTGAGCACGCTACACGCGCTGCTCTCCTATCTCGCAGCAGCCGCAACAGCAAACACAAGAAGTGTCGTATCCTCTAGATCTGAGCACGTCTGAGGCCGCCCTTATCGAGCCCCGCAGAGATGACTGTTCATCGCAAGATGGCATTCTGAATGCAGTTTGTCTACCACTTCATTTTGCACTTTTGGCATGGATGCATGGAATAATGAGGGCAAGCCATGGCCTGACACGACGCAGGCTGCCAACTTGTCTGTAGGGGTTCTCGGAACTTGGAGTTTGGCATGGCGCCGCCCCTGCGACGACTCGGCTGCACACAGACTGCGGCTGGGTCGATAACGCGTCACACCTTGCACCGTCAGAGAGTGTTTGCCTCCTCCCGCTTCTTTTTTTTTTCTTCACTTTCTATTGACTGGGTTCCATCTCGAACCGCTGGATGGCCGCGGAGACGGAAATTCAGGAGCGCTGAGGGGATGTAATGAACGGCACTCTGGCCTTGTCCCGTTGTCTTGTCGCTCATGAAGGACGGAGGCACTCTATGCGGTATATAAAGGATAGAGATGTTTATTGAGCGAGGTCATTCGTTTGGTTTGACAAGGAGACAGGATGGTGTCGAGTTGTTTCTGTATTGTCGCTTTTACGACGGCGAGGTGAGCCTGATGGCTGGGAAGTTTTTGACTCTTTGTGTTTTTCGATCTGAAGTTGATGGATGTAGGAGCTTCCCGTGAGACGGGATAGGAAGGGCACAGTCTGAGGTCGTAGCACACTGAGCGGTGTCGTTTTGCTTGGCACGCTGACAATTGCAACATGGTAAAAACTTGATGTCACTTTGTTGCAGGTAATGAGGGCTCGTGATGTCTGCTAGCTGATGTCCTGGCTTGGTTTGCCTCACCCGATACTCGGGAAGGTAGACTGCAAATTCTTCGCGGCAGGTGGCGATGGAACGGGAGCAGACGTTCGACAAACATCTAGGTAGGATGTGAAATAGAGACGGTCTTTCACGACTGGGCTGACTCTGCTCGAGGGATCGTGATTTAGCAGTGTAGCTGGGCTGTCACTATGTGTAATTTTGAGTCCAGGAACACGGCAACCCATCCATTCCGCGACTTCCGATACCAAGTCTGTTCATTTTGCTCTGCTACGCCTTGCTGCTGCTGCTGCTGCTCCACGGTACGCCCAGCGATGTGTCCCTGGCCGTACCCGTCATCGTCATCGTCATAATCATCGTCATCCCCACCACAACATCAGCACCACGGGAGTATCGACCACTACCTAGTGTGTCTTTCCCCCCTTGACAATCTCTGCTCTGCCATGCACACACACATACACACACACAATCTCTGCAGCTGCGTCTCAATCTTTGCCACTCATGTCACTCATCGCCATTTGTCATTATCACCATCAACGAAGACGACCACGTCAAGGGTCGTCTATCAAACTGGGCATGTCTGATTATTTTGTTCTTCCATCAGTGTTTGTCCCTGGTTTGTCATTTGTGTTGCTATTGTGCCAGTGTGTTATGTAATTGTGTTAAAAGGGGCAAGATAGAGTGTGAGTAAGTGCCCATCGGCAGTCACCCTGATGCTGATGATTGTACTGCTGATGATGGTGGTGGTGGCAGGTGGTAAGGAAGCAAGCAAGGGGACGGGGGACTGGACACACGTACAGAGCCGCAAGATGCGCAGGTCTTGCTAGTCCCGTCCATGGGAGAGCTGCATTTCGGGCAGGCGCTGTGAGAATTGGGAAGCATTTTTTTCTTCTTTCTTTGTTTTTCCCTTTTTCTGTCAGGAAGCAACAGTGACTGTGGGGGGGAAGTTGGACAAGTGGTGGATGGCTTCTTTTATCGTTCACACGGGGGGGAGAGAAGAAACTAGTCCAGGTTGAAGAAACGAAGAGCGTATTGCGCACAGGTGGAAAGTTCGGGGCAGAGAATATGTAAGAAAGGGGAAGGGGGAAAAGAATATCAGGAGAGGGGGGAGAGGGAGGGGGAAAGTGGGAAGAAGACAATCGACGGCTCTTCATCACAATATGCCACCAGGAAAGCGGGGTTACGGCACCGACCAATCGTCCTGAGAGCGCGCGCGTAGCACAGAATGAGATGCGGGTGGTACTCGGCCGGCGCGGAGGGACTCTATGGGGGGGAAAAGAGGAGATGGGGGCGGGAGGCAAAGCATCGGGGAGCTAATAAAGAGCAAAGGAGCAGACAGCAGCAGATGGGAGGCGGACATGGAGAGCGGGGGAGAGCGGGAAAGCGGGTGGCTATCGTGGTGGTGGTGTGTGTGGTGTGGTGTGGTCAAGGTGGTGGTGGGTGGCCCGACTTTTATGTCGTGGAACGTGGGAGTTATCGTGCCATTTCGCACCACCTTTGATACGGGCAGTTGTTTTTTTTTCTAAATTTTTGAATAATTCGTATGACAAAGAGGAGAAGAAGCAAGAAAAGGAAAAAAAAAAAACAAAAAGAGTCAACGCCTGGGCTCGCTTTGTGTGCAATGTTCTATCTTGATTGGTACACATATCTGGATTTCTAACTTGGACCTGCTTCGGAAAAAGAAAGCGGGGGAAGAGGGGGAAAGATGGAGGGCTCATATGCATTGAGATGCTTCTTCACTGCCTGTTACACAAACACAACGAAAAAGAGTTAGTCGCGGCCGGCTCATGTCGGCTGAAGCACGAAAATCGTTGGGGTTTGCGGGCGGGAGAGGAGGAAGAAAGAAGAAAGAAATGAAGAGAGAAAGAAGGAGGGAGGGAAGGGAAAGGAAAGGAAAGATATGACCGGGCGACGCACCGTTAATCATCTTGCCAATCGCCTGGATCACGCTAATCACCATGACGGCCACGCCAAACGCGACCACCGCGTAGGCCACGTAGGTCCGCCAGCTCCTCGTCGTCGTGAGCTTGATGTAGCACATGGGCGGGAGGATGTACGCCATGGCCACGGCGCTCGTCGCGCCCACCAGCTCAAACACGACGCCCAAGTCGCACGTCAGCAGGCTGATGGCCGTGGCGGCGACCACGAGGCCCGTGCTGAAGAGGACGTGTCGTCGCAGGTTGAACTCCTCGTCCGGGTACCAGTACGTGAGCATGACCTCGCGGCACACAAAGGCCTCGAGCGGGAGTGTCGTCAGCATGTTGAGCCCGAAACACAGCCGCGCCACGTTGACCATGCTGTTGTCCGAGGGGAAGTTGTTGAGCACGTTGCCGAGCGTCTTGTCGCCAAACGTCAGGAAGCCCGCCAGCGCCATGGCCAGACAGGCCAGCATGGAAATGCCCGTCGAGTAGTGCGTCACGCGCGAGAAGTTGTCCATGGTGGGCGTCTTGAGCGAGCCGTAGATCAATAGCGAGTTGTGGTGGCATACGAAAGCTGCGCGCGGTTGCGGCCATAGTCGGCCCCTTTGTGTCAGTGACTTTTTTCCCGTACAGGGTGTGATGGTGAAGGAGGTTCTCTCTCTTTCTCTTTCTCTCTGGGGGGGGAAAGCCAAACCGAATGAAATGACGCCGATGGCTTGGAATATGCCACCATTCACCGTCAACAGCGGCGTGCTGAAAGAACCCCGGGACTCGGCAGAGACAAAGAAGCCCTGGATGATGACCGTCGACACGATGATCAGCATGCCCATGAGCGCAAAGGTGCTCGCCTTGGCCAGCTTCGCAATGTCTCGGTAGAGCGTCAACGGGTAGCTCAGGCCCAAGACGAAGACTGCGATGGCGACGCGCCTGTCCGCCAAGAGCCCAACCACCGGAACGCCGCCCAGGCTCGGCCAGATGGCCAGCAGCACGTGGGGGATGGTGTCGCCGACAATGACGCCAAAGGCCACCATGCCGCCAAAGGCAAAGACCCATTGCGCCGCGCTGATGGCGATGAGGCCCGGACGCCCGAAGCAGTGTTCCACCGTGCCCTGGAAGCTGCTCGTCCCGCTGAGCTTGCTGTTGATGACGATGAGGCAGATGGTCCAGTCCACCACCGCCGTCAGCCCGACCAGCAGCAACACGCCCGCCAACAGTCCAGCTTGTCGGATCGCGTACGGCTGCCCGATGATGCCGGCGCCGATGATGGAGTTGGCCATGTTCATAAAGGCCGACTTGAGGCCCGACTTGGGCCGGCGCATCTCCTGCTCCAGCCGTTCTCCCTCGTCGTCACGTCCACCGCCCAATGTGTTGGCCACCGCGACGCTCGGCGCCTCCAAGTCCGTGAGCAGCGGCACTCGATGCGCCTGCCGCCCCTGCATTTCCACGTCGGCATCGTCGTCGTAGTCGTCGTCGTCGAACTCGAAGCCCTCGTCGGACAATGTCCTGGCATCGTTGTGATGGGCGTCCCTTTCGGGTTCGCCAAAGACCGCCGGGTTAAGATCGAATTGCACGCGGTTCGGTGTCCTCGGTGACTTTCGCGCTGAGCCCGGTGGCTGCAGGGCAGAACGCCCCATGTGACTGCCTGACCCTTGCTTGCTATCGAAGAGGACGACATCGTCCTCGGCGTCCGGGGTCGCGCCGCCCCTGGCCAGCAGGCCCTGACCTTCTTCGTGCCCGTTTGGCCGGCCATTGGCTTGGGCTCCTGTCATTTTTCTTCTACACCGCAAGGGTTTCTTGGAACATTTTTGCTGTGTCGAGTCAAGAGACCTGTTGTCACCAGCGTTTCGCCTTTGTTGATTCTTCTTTTCTTACGTGGCGCGTGCGATGCGATGCCCCTCCGTGTACAGACGGAGACACGGTCAACGAAGACTGCTGACGTGAAGGAGGGCCGAGACTGGAAACAAGTTGTCGAGCAATTGAATGCAAGATATTGTCGAGCTTTCAAAAAAGGTAGCGTGCAGATGAGCGGACACAGTTGCAAGAAGTTGTTTGAGGCTGTGAAACGGCTGTGAAATGTCCACCGCGAGCTTGTGTGCAAATGCTGATCCATGGAGTAATTACGGTTAGAGGCGGGGCCGAGGCCGACTGGCGTAAAGTCTAACAATAGAGCCAGGGACCCGAGTTCCACCAGACAGTTCCCGCCCTGTTGGCGCCGACTACTAGGTACTGATATCATGCGGACTCGCTGCTCAGGTGGCATGTGTCGTCCGGACGAACTATGGAATTGCCTTCCTTCTGGGACATGGCACGCATTGGTTGAGCGTCAAGTAGCCGCGCTCCAGTCCGTGAGGACACCTGCATCTTCGTCGTCCGCAATTTACACATGACCTAGCGTAGTTGAAAGGTGGCGCATGTAAGCGCCCATTGTACATTGACAGCTAAATATGTACAAATAGTATAAAGTAGCCCAATTTCCAGTACCCTACATCGACTGCAAAGCCGTCGCCATTTAGTACATCTCTTCGTACATGGCCATTTCGGAGACATCAACCTTTGTCCGCACACACTTGCACACGGCACCAGAGCTGCACCACAACGAAACTCTCATGACAGCATAGCGATGACGGTCGATGCAAGCGCGAATAGAGCTATTATGACCTGCGTCCGGGCCTTCAACGGGGTTGCAGAAGAATCAGATGTTTTCGAGGGCTTCGCAGCCGAACCAGTTGGCGAAGGACCGCCGCCCGTTTCATGGCCATTGAGACCCAACGGCGGCTTGATTCCCCCGCTCGAGCTTGTCGACTGCGAGACGACCGCAGAGGAAGTCGGCAAGGAAGTGCTGATCATGGTCGAGCCCGACGCGGACTGGCCCGGTGGCCCACTGCTACTGGTGCCGGTGCCGGTGCCGGTGCCGGCGCTCGGGGACGCTGAGGCAGAGCTGCTGCTCTGCGCGCCAGCCGTGACAGCGAGTCCGATCCGTTGCTGATCTTTGTCGAATATAGTGTACACGTTCTTCAGGAACGCGTCGCCCAGTAACCAGGCACCTGCAACGACTTCGCGGGCATAGATGTTGCTGGTGCATTGCCCAGAGTCGTCCTTTGGTGCGATCCAGTCCTTCGGAGATAGCTTGTATTCCACTCCGGAAAACGTAAAGGTAAGCACCTTGTTGCTGTCACAAGGAACGCGGTACGAGAATTTGTCGACACTGGCAGAGCCTGGAATCACGGCATGTAGCTTTTTGACCAGATCAGCAGGTCCGAAGATGAACGAAGTTCCCGTGTCAAGATACGCGAGCACGCCGCCGCATCCTGCCTTCTTGCCATCGTACGTCATGTCGTCGATGGGAATGGACCAGTCTCCGTCTTTAGTTCCGAGCGGTGTGTAGCCGATTGGACCTGTATACTTGTCCGGGTTGGTCGCGCCAATCCTAATCTCACCGCTGGTCCCATCGGAAGCGCGATTTAGCGCAACGCCGAAAAGATTCTTGTCCAGTTTCTTATCATCAGCCAGCCTTTTGAGAAAGTTGTCTCCAGACCCTAAACTCATGGACATGCCCAGAATGCCATCAAAGGCGAAGCGTGTGAAATCGTCTGAAGCTTTCGAGGCCAGCCCGAATGAATACTTGACGCTGATTCCAGCCACGCTGATTGTGTCGGTGACGAGGTTCCCCTCAACCTTTCCAGTGCCATACGAGATGGAGAATGGCTTCTGGTTGTCGTTATATGTGTTCGAGTCACCGGGCCCAAAAGTGTTGTGCATTGTGCATGGCTGGTCACTGCACGTAGAGCCCATTACCCAGCTCGAGCCAGCACCTGTATCTAGCAACAGATACAGTTCCTTGCCTTTTGACCCAACGCGGGCTTTGACGAAGTAGGAATAGTCGGTACCATCTTGCGAAATCCCCGTGGCCATGGACGCTGTTGGGGGCTTGGCTTCCACAACCGGGTAGGTGTTCCCATTTCTCTTCGTCGTGGATGCTTCACCTGCAGTTTTCGCCCGTCTGTGATGGAATTTCGAGGACAGCCATTGTGCTTGCCTCATAGCTCGCACAACAGTAGAATCATTATTCTGGAGGGGACGAGGATCAGCCACGTGTTCTCTGATTCGGTGCTGAGTTAATCAAACGGCTTACCTCACTTGCCCGCCTCTCAATGGCAAAGGCAAACCCGTCTTGGGCAACACTGGAAATAGAGCGTCGTCCTGCCGCAGCAATCGTCGCATGCTCCTCCCTCTCTTTGACCCATGCTGGTACGAATGGGAAGAAAGCAGAAACACACGATACCCAAAACGCCAGCCGCAGTAACACAGCAGCTATCATCATGGGATTTCTCTGAAACTAGTGGGCCTGGTGCCGCATCGGTCCGCGTCTGTAAAGCTTCCGAGCCGCGATGTCAGTCGACAGGCAGGCCAATGGCGGGAGACGAAATCGGATGTTGTACGAGCCCGGCTCGAGGTGAGTGATTGAGCCAAGATGAAGACTTTTGGTGAAGGAATAAACCTGGTCGGTCGACTTTGCGAGGAGAAAATGGACCAGTCGATTAAGTATTATGAAGAAGTATTGAGGATCTGGAGAGAGCAAATGAAGAACAATGTAGCATGAGATGACATGAGAGTAAAGAGAGAGAAACCAAGAGTGATTATCGCGCAAGGGCAAAATTCGGAGATTGGAAATTTGATCGGTGTCGATGGTTCGAGCAGCCCGCTCTTGACTTCGCAGAACAGTGCACAATACAAAGGAATTGACGACTGGACAACGGAAAAGTACAAAATGGCAAATGATCAGGGACTGCGAGAGGTGCCTCGCATGCAATTATACAAAGAGAAAAGGGAAGGGTACGAAGAAAAGGAAAATTTGGAAGATACGAGATGGAACGAAAGCCCGTCCTGGGACGATGCTTGAGGGCGGCAGGGAAAGCAGGCGGAGGTCGAGCCAGGCCGGGCTACATGAATGAAAGCAGATTGGGGCTGGGAGCCAGTTGGTCCTCCCATCAAGGCCAGGCCGGCGGCAGCCTCTCGGACGATACCAAAAAGTCGATCCCTTCAGGCCTTGCGGACGGACTACACAACGACAACGAAGCTAGCTAGGCACGACCGACCGGGTCGCCGATCGGGCTTGCTGGCACGGAGACAGGGGGGCCCTGCTCGGTTGCTGCGGGCCAATTGGCTCGTCATAGCGAACCCACTGGCGAATGCCAGCGGTTGGCGGGGGCCGCAATCAGGTGGCGCGGCCGCGAAGCTAGGTTCAGGGGCAAAGGGGGCCCAGCCGAGAGCTGCGGTACAGTACTGGGAAGACTTTGACGTAACCATTCGGTTCATGCCGCGTTTTTTTGACCTGGTCGGGAAATGGCTTCCTATTGTGTACTTTTCTTTTCTTTTTTCCTAAATCTCCCCTTGGAAAATCAGCATTGCCGGCCAGGTTCGAGCTCGCGCTGATTGGCTGCCCTCTGGCGAAGTTTGAAGCTCGGCCGCCCATGTGAAGGGCAGCCAAGCCAATGCAGCCTCAATCGAGAGAAGCTCGAGTCGGGACTACGAGTGTGCGAGCTGCATCCCCACGCTGCAGAGCACTTTCCCCCCTTTCCCTTGCGCTTTCCTTGCAGAACGCCTTGTTCGCTTGTGTGTCGGCACATCAGCTTCCCACTTTTTGTGGGCATCACCACGCCGGGCGTCGTAGCCGCATTCCTTTCCTTGAGTGCTCTCTCTTCTATCCTCACAACGAACGCAGATACGTATGGACACACTGTAATCCTCGATAGCGAGGGCGGCCACGTGCTCTTGTCCTGCGGCCATCCTGCCCGAGTGGCAGCCCATTCACTGGAAATAGGGAAGAAATCCCAATCAGCGTGAAATGGATGGCAACGCCAGCATCAAATCAGCTCGCGGTCAAGGGCCATTCATCCTTGCCATCATCGCATTGTGGCTGGCATATGTACTCCATTGTGCACGGCGTAATAATAGTACATAAGGGCCCTGCCATTGCGGAGTTGGACCAAGCAGCATGGAAATACGATGTCAATTAATCTATCTGCGTTGATCGCCAGCTGCTAATGGCATGGTCCCCTCCAACTTTGGACACGAGAACACGGCTCTGCGGTACGATTACGAGCGCACACGCGACTCATCGACGTCAAGCCAAGATAAGATGCAGTCGAATATTTGTCGCGCAAGCTAGGCCGAGCAGGTGTGAAGTCCTGCACTTGCCTTCCAACAACGATCAGTGGCCGCTCTCCCCACCCTTAGCTGCGTTGCCTTAATTCCTAGCGCTTGCGAGCTCAGGGGTTTGCATCAACAGTCACCTTCCAGGCCACGCCTCGAAGGAAGTTCTAAATGCGCGCCTCGTCTGACCTTGGGCTGCTCGACGGCCTAAGGTTGTGCTTGGCATGCCTGCGGGCTCCCCCCTTCTCTTTCTCTCGCCAGGACGATGAGTGCCCACAACAGAACTATGGCCGTTTCGGCAGGGCTTGGCCACCAAATTCGATTTGCCTTTTACGAACCGTCGTAGCCGACCCTTCCGCATCCAGTGCAGTGACAGGGCATGTTCCGCCTGGACTACCATGCGCACAACGCAGACTAGATTAGCACGTCAATCACTCGGCAGCTTTGTCGTTGGTGAATGAGCATCAACGTTGCCTGTTCCAGGACTCCCGCGCCAAATCGCGATTGCCACAGGCCAAGAAGCTCGGATATCTGATCGCCTTTTCTTGATGGCACCATGTAACGCCCCTTACTGGCTGTACTTCTCGAGCCGGACGCCATTTCGACTGCAAAGATTGCGCACATGTGATAAACGACGGGCACGTCACTCTAGCGCTACCTTGAGCACTCCTGCAAAGCCCCTGCAATGAAATGACGCTGGTGGTCCTCAGTGGGCATTCGGACTTGTAATGACCTCAGAGGTCAGATCAGGTAGCATGCTGCATGGACTCCATCAAGGGAGTCGTAGCAAGCCAAAACGCGCCCGGAAATTTCCTTCGAGCCATCTCTGGCTGAGCCCGATTCCAACTAGGCGCTCACTGCCAGCCGCCGTTGAGGGGGGCAGTGCTATTGCTTGCTGCTCCCTTCGGCCAAGGCAGCGTAGCTTAGGTCTGCAAGGAGAATAAAGCCCTCTGACGCTGTGGCTTCAACCGCGCTTGGCATCGTGTTTGATCCTCTTGATTTGCGTTCGTCCTTTCGGTGGTCCAGCTCGGTCAGCGTCCGCTGCTACTGTCGTATTGGCATGAGCCTTGACCACTTGAGCCAGGGAACCGATTCGAGAACAGGCAAGTCAGCCCTGGTGACTAATTAGTATGTCAACAGACCTGCGAGATCGTTTCATGTGTTGAATCAATGTTTATGCTGCAACATCGATTCGCATTGACGCGGGCGGGCAAGACGGCGGCTACATCCGCATCTGTGGGCTACCAAGTCTGTCAAAGTCGAAAGCAGTCCCGCGGGCACGCCATCCTGCTCATTTCCCAAGTCTTCGTTACACGATCGCTTGCTTGTCAATATTGTCCTCAATGGGCGCATTGTCGGGGAGGAAGCATGCACGAAATCAGCTAAGAAGAGATTCGGCGCGGAAGTATATACACACAAATGGCACAGGATTCAGTCCGATTACACATGCAGGGTCAAACCTCCGCGACACTGTCCTGGCGCCCGACATTGGCTGGCTCAAATAGCTCAATTGATTACTGCAGAGCCAGTTGGGCATCAAATACCCTTGCGTGACAAGTCTACCACCAAGCCTGGTCCGGCCTGAACTTCCGACCCAAGCGATGCCCAGAAGCTTGGCTTCGAGGAACCATCGTCCGACACCTATCGAGCCCTGAGGCCGACGCGGGTTGGTTAATCCTCCTTGCTACTCTGAAGCAGCCTGAAGCAGCCAAGAATGCAAAGCGCTTGCCGGTCATGCCCGGAAGACCCTGGATGATTGGCTGACCCTGGCGCGACCGCCTCAGTGCTTGTGAGTTCCTCCTAAGCCTGCCTGAGAGCTCAGTAGATTCGGCGTATTCAGCGCATTCTGCAAGTCTTTCCTCTCTGCCCATCATGGAAGCATCGGGGAAGAATACGCTCACAACGTGGACTGCACTGTAGCCAGGCTGGCATACATTGTCGCAATGTGGAACGTCCATCACGGTACAAGCTATACAACCTATCTCGAGCGTGACAGGCGTGACGGGTCACTAGTACCGCATCATCGTGCGTCTGAGAAGCCACCATGCGAGGCCGAGAGGCAAAATCAGAATTCATGTCCTTCCTACAAGCGCTGACATGGGCAACATCCTTGGACGGACCAAGCCCCAAGACATGCTTACACCTTTATGCCAATACATGTGCAGCCGTCTTCAGTGATATTTGTCTAAAGAAACACATCTCCATATTATCTCTCTGGATAGATCATATGTATGGGTACGCTGCTAGCATAATACACGAACATGAACATTATGATACCGACACCGCGGCAGCAAGACCGCCCCCCATACACGCACGATATGTTCGCTCATCAGAGTCAAGTGAACCGCAAGGGAATCGCTTATATAGGTCGTTCTCATCGACAGAAATTGTTCCTCTGCGGCTGTTGTGGTGGATGGATGCTGAGCCATGGTTTGCGCGCCGTGGACGGCCGTTGACTGTGCCATGAAGGCCAAGATCAGCCGGTATGACATTACGACTGGCCCATGCTCACTTCTCGAATGATGGTGGTTCAAGTCTTTCAGCTTAGTTGCCATGCCGCTTCAGTCCAATGATGTTGGCTGGTCCGGGGCTTTGCCCACAGAGATGATGCACGCTTCAGCCTTGTCGAGGATTCTCGCATCCAGACATTCGTCGTCCAGCCCCTTCCTCAACAAACGCAGAACGTGCATGACCCTCATGCGATTCTCCTTGCGAGCCCTGACCGCTGGCAGCCGGGCCATGTTCTTGAGAAAATGCCAGACGGTCTCGTTGCGCCACTGAAGCTTCTCCGTCATGCCGAGGACGTCCTCGTACGTGTCCCGCGCCACCGCAGCCGGGAGCAACAAGACGAGACTCAGCATGAATGACCAGCCCGAGATGTCCTGGTGGTGGAACCGACACCAGGTCCGCACCAGAGGAAATATAGTCGTCTGCACAAACGTCGGTCCCTCGTCTTCTGGCGACGAGGCCATCTGGTGGCGCGCGACCAAGTCCCTCGCGTACGTCCACGCGTAGTAGTTGCGGGGATGCCGCTCGGCAGCCACGAGGACGACCTCTCGGAACTCGTGGGAGACGTCGACTTGGACACCGGCCTGCCTCAGGAGCCATCGCTTGTGGTTCCACAGGACAGGCGACTTGGTGTGGCGATGCAGACGGCTGCTCAACAGGCTATTCACAAAGTACAGCTCGTCTTGCAAGATCTCTGCCCGCCGCCGGACAGCGTCCGGGAGCAGACCGCCGGCTACGAGTCGTTTCCTGGTATTGGCGGCTGTGAGGTGTTCAGAGTCCATGAGCAGCAGTGCGGCCGTGGCCCTCTGCACAGCCACCACGTCGACATCATGGCCATTGGCGAGGTACGCGTTGAGGATCTGTCGAGCGTGTATGAATGCCTGGACAAGTCGTAGTTTTGGAACTGCGACGAACGGGCCGTCCCGGAGAATGTACGTGCCAGGTTCAAGCGTGTGGCTGCTGGGCAGGATCTCTATCTCGAGATAGCCGCCATCGTGACGGTGGGCGAAGAGGGCCAATACGGCCTCAAAAACGTCTTGGTGGTTGCCTTGTTTGAGAGCTTTTTTGACGGCGGGATCCAGCGCTCGTGACATGACATGACATGACGTGAACACGCTGGAAGCTCATCATCGTCTCGGCATCTAGGGTAGGCCTGGCTACTTATTTGGGCAGTTGCCGGGCGGAGAGTGATTTTTGTGTCGCCGTCGTGCGCTTGCTGTGTAACTTGGCGGAGCTAGTAGCTAAAGAACCCGCTGGCTGCCCACTCTGCTGACAGTGCAAAATGCAACAAAGGAAAGGGGTGGAGTTTGGATACGATGGATGCTTGTGCCGCCTTGGAGCTTCAACCACCACAACGATACAGCTGGCTACGGAGGCTTTTTTTTTCTTCACGCCTCTTTTTTTTTCCCAGCTCTGGGTGCAGCAGTCGGCGCTGCTTGCGTGTCCCGAGATGACGAGGATCCTGCTGGTCATTTTCGCCTTCGAGGCCCTATCACAGTTTATCAACGCCGTTGGTGCATCCAAGATCAACGACCTGGTACGCAACAGCAGCGGCATCTGCTTGAGACGCCACTCTGCCCGCCGGCCCCCCAGAACGAGGGCAGTGTTTACTGACAGCAAGGGAATTTCTTCCAGATATGGACTTTGATCAATTTCCTCCCCGTCGCCACGTCCAGAGCAGCCGCCGACCAGCGCAAACTGCAGGCCGAGTTTCTCAAGGTCCGTCGGGAGATGAATGCCACGAGCAGCCAAGACGAATTCGCCAAATGGGCCAAACTCCGTCGGCAGCATGACAAGTTGCTGGAGCAGCTCGAAGCCTGCAGTGCGTGCGCTCCTTTCCCCTTTCCGTTTGTTTTCATCACGCTTCGTCTATTGCTAAATATTTGACGCTGACCATCGTTTGTCTTTTCCCTGAATGCAGAGAAAGGATTAGAAGCGTCGCGATCCAAATTCGACATCTATCTTACTGGCCTCCGAATGCTCCTGACCAAGGTGCCGCAATACATCGTCCCGTTCTGGTACGGAAGGGAGCCCATGTTCTGGCTGCCGTACGGCTGGTTCCCGTACTACGCCGAATGGATCATCTCGTTCCCGCGCGCGCCGCTGGGCAGCGTCAGTGCTGCCTCGTGGCAGCTGGCCTGCTCGGGCGTCGTCACGCTGCTTAGCGAGATCGTGACGGCCTTTGTCAAGCTTGTCTACACACCGCCCAAACGGGCGAAGATTGTGATGCCCGCGGTCGGCAAAGCCAAGGCCAAAGAGGGAGCGGAAGCGGGAAGGAAGAAGGAATTGTGAAGACTGCATCTTGTTCACCCTTTTTTTTTTCCCTCCCTTTGCCTCCGCGCATTATTTACGTAGCAGCCTGTTGAGATGGAATATCATTGCATTGCTGGGACTTTTCTTCTTTCATTTTTCCCTTTTGCAACATGTGTTGCCCCATGATGACAAGCACATAATTCCTTGAAGCAAGTTTGGGCATGTATCTCGTTGAAATTTGACGCAAAGTTCTTCATCGCACTTTTTTTGCTGAGACTTTGTAACACGACAGAGAATAGCCCTTGGCAGGGCAGATTGGGGATTGCTCTAGGCTGCCTTTTGACTCTGCCAACCATCGAAGAGATGGGCAAAGCTTCGAAAGCGCCAACATGCTGGCAAGAACATCATGCACAGAGCAAAGAAAGGGAAACGCGCGGCATAAGTTTGTGATTGCATTGCTAGCTGTTGTCGGGGAGTGATGGCACGCCAGCCACCGACTTGTACGTGGTGAAAATAGGAATGAAGGAAGTTTGAAGTCAGACTGGTGGCCGAGAAGAAAAAAAAAAACGTGTAGACAGCTGGGGGGAAGCGGGGTCCACACGCCAGCAAGGGTTTCGGGGCCTTGCCGCTCGGGATTGGACGCTGAGTCCAGGTACCCGGCAGCTTGGCGCGAGGTGAACCAAGGGTCCCCAAAAAAACATCAATCGAACAAGACCAACAACAGGGTTGGGAGAGCCAGAAGTGGTTCGACGTTTGCAGGAACATGAGCCCTCTCCTACTGCTCTCACACCTGGCGGGATCGTCACGCCGGGCGGCCTCCTGAACGTCGATATGCTTCGTATTGAGTGATTAGCTCTACGTTATGGCGGCATGCCGATTGTGTGAATGGAGCCAAAGGTGCGGTCCCCCAGCCTGACCTCTCAAGATGATTTCGTTTTCGCAGCAACTGGGCCGATGATGGCCTCGGGGAACACTCGTGATCACAATAGTGAGTCCCGGCAGTGCCGACCTGACAGGCGCTCTGTCGAGATTCTCTGGATCCGAGGAGTCAAGGACTCGAAAGAAAAGAAGAAAAAGAAGAAGAAGGAGAGAAAAAAAAGGGCCAGAGAACGAAAGGGGCATCTCTGCCGACCTACCAGCTAGTGGATTTAGCGTGCCTGACATGGGAATTGCAGCGCTACCGCTCTTCTGCAGCAGCCAGTGTCTGCAGGCCCCCCCACTGCGGGTTCCCCCTCGCATTGTGTTCAGATCTAACGACGGAGTCGCATTTGCGCGCGCATCGTACAGAACAAAGCCTCGGCCCAAGGCTTTCTTCCCTCCTCATCGACGACTCACTTTTCGACTCAGCAGCCGCCCAGCATGGCAATCTCATGGGATGGGTAATTGTCATCTTCTCCTCCTCCTCTCCTCTCCTCCCTTCCCCTCCTCTTTCCTTCTCCCATCCTTCCTTCTTGCTTTGGGGGTGAAAGAGGCCAAACAAGTGAGCACCAGGCTAACAGAGGAAACTGGCAACCCAGCATCCGCTCGCTGCTCTTCATCGCGGGGCCGGTCCTCATCCCCAAAGCCATCGGATGGTATCGATCCACGCGGGTCTCGTCGCAACACGGCGGCGGCGGCGGCGTGCTGCCGATCCAGCCCATGCCCCCGCGGGTGCGCATCGCGCTGGGCTTCCTGTTTGCGCTGTCGACGCTCTACCTCGTGGTGGGCACGCTGCCCGTCTTCGCGCCCGAGAACATCTTCGTGCGCACGCAGACGCGGCTCCAGGCGCCCGTCGACGTGCTCTTCAGCCGCCTCGAGGCCGTCCGCCCGCTCACGCCGTCCGACGACACCCTGCGCGCCAAGTTCGTCAACCTCGAGAGCCGGCTCCTCTACGCGCAGTTCGGCCCGGCCGTCCTCGCCGACTGCCCCTTCTGCAACGCCGACGAGCCCAAGTCCTACCTGTACTACGCCGTCCCGCTGCTCCTCTGGCCGCACGTCGCCAACCTGGTCGTCATCGCCGCCGTCACCAGCCCGGCCCTGACGGGCAAGTACGGCGCCCCCTGGCGCACCCTCGCCGTCATCGCCGCCGTCACCCTCGCCGTCGTCGAGACCTACTTCGTCGCCTGGTACAACTACCAGGCGAACTCGCGCGCCCTGCGCCTGCCCGAGGTCGACTTTTTCTACTGGGACATGCGCAGCTATCGCCTGCTCGCGCTGGCCGCCCTCAATGGGGCGCTGGGCTGGGTCCTGTACTTGTCGTCGACCAACAGGGCTTTCGCGCGCCTGCCGTCGCCGGCCGAGAGGATCGACGACGTCTCGCGCGCGCTGCTGCATGTCAAGAGCGCGCTGAATGCCGTGTGCATCGTCAAGAACACGGCCATGAGGGACGAGGAGCTTCGCGCCCGCTCCCAGGCCTACTGGGCCCACGAGGTCCGAGTCATGAGGGAGGTCATGGAGGAGAGGGACGTTATCGAGGGCGTCAACGATGCCCTCAGCAACCGCATAGATATCGACCGCATCGCAGCGGATGCTACCACATATGCGGACAGCGTGCTGGAGCCGTTGCGCCAACAAGAGTCAGATGCCTGAAAAGGGCATCGATGGGCGGCGTTGGAGAAAAAGGTGCCGAGGGAGGCATTTTACAGAGAAGCCAGCTACCCTGTCTAGAAACAGACTTGTTCTTTCTTTTCCACGTTTTTCGAGTGCGTGAGCTCTACCAGTGCAGTGCTCTCACCCGTGATGCCAAATTTTCACCTGCCAAACAGACTGTGCATACAACTGGGAGAGACAACGAAGACGACTTTGGTGATATACATGACTGTTACCAGCTTTCGTGGCCACAGACGCCCCCGACTTGGTTGCTTTGTTTCTATCCCCTAAAAGATAACGCCGCTGGCAGCTAGTTGTACAAGATGCCTCCTCTTCCGCCCATACCATCCCCCTTTTCCCTCCTTCTCTCCACTTCAGTGACTACTTCTTAGCTGACTTCCGTCCGGCTGGGCGGTTGCCGCACTGCTGATGCTCGCTTTCCGTGATGCAGTTGCAGACCCTCCGTCGGTGCCCTCCAGCGCACTCCTCTCCAAGAAACTAGCCCACAGCTCTGCCAACGACTCCTTGTCCCTGGATGACGTAGGCTCTGAAAACAAATCGCTATGCAGTGATGGCGAACTGGGCGTTCTCGAAAAAGGGCTCGTGGGGAGCCTAAGACTGCCGCCGGACCCCCCAGGTCTGGCGAGTCCGGCCTGCTCGCGCTGTTCATCCGTCCAATTGAGATAGCCGGCCATGATTTGCAGCACCTGGAAACGCTTCGCATCGCCGCGGTCGAGTGTGAGAAAATGAAGCAGGTGATTTGTTACCACTTGTCTAATCGAGCCCTGTTAGTTTCAAGAGGCGAGAGTCACATCGGAAAAAAAAAAAAAAAAAATTAGGGCAAGGTTCGCAGGAGCGGGAAGGGGAATTGCTATAGAGGTCGGTCGAGCAGAGTCATACCTGTCAACGTTGTCTTCTGGCTTCGTCTTCTTGAGATATCGCAGAGCCTTGGTCAGATGGTCGTTGAGAACGATGGCTTCGTGTCTCAGTTTGCCAATGAGCAGGTTCTTCTCCTTGACCTCCTTCTCGAAAGGTGCCGTTCGAGCCAGCTCATCCGACATCTCCTTCTTCGACGCCTCAGCTGATGCGGCCCGCGCTTCGGCCTGCCGGACGAGTTCCTTTTGCGCTTGCAGTTGCGATTCGGTTGTCTCCACCATATCTCGGAGTTCCTTTTTACGAGCATCCTGTATCTCCCGCAGTGCATTTTGCAGGTTGTCTACCAGGGTCGACTGGCTGTCTCGTTCCGCGGCGGCGGCCTCGTAGTTTTGCCTCAGTATGGCAACCTGCTCCTCCAAGTCGGCAATCTTGTCGGAAAGATTCTCTTTGACGGATCGTTCCTCCATGGCCAGCACCTCCCATTCGCCCATGGCGTTAGCCGTGGTTTCCATCTCCTCCTTGAGGTGCTGCACGGTCCGCACGAGCTCGTCTTTTTCCTTTTGCCAGTTATGCGCTGACAGATTGTTGCGACTCCGGAGGGTCGTCAGCTCCCGCGTGGCGTCCTGTAATTCCTCCTTTAATTTCTCAACATCCTCCCCGGTTGACTGCGCCGAGCCCTGAAGCTGTTCGTTTTGCGTCTCGAGCTCTTCGATGCGTTCTCTGGCCTCTTCTAGCTCCGCCTTGTCGCGCTTGAGTCGGTCGCTCAGGGATTCCTTGATCTTTTCCACGCGGCCCAGCAAGGTCTGATATTGTTCTTCGGCGTGGTCTTTGGCTGAATTGCTTTCACTGAGGTCTACCTTTAGCTGGGAAACCTCTTCTTCGTGTGTTGTTTGTATGCTTTCGAGCTGCTTGCGGAGTTGCTCGACTTCCGCCCGCAACGCCTCTCGCTCCTTCCCCATGGCATCCAGCTTTGCTGTCGGATCTGAGTCGGCCTTTGATGACTCTACGACGTGACCGTTGCCAGTTGGAGAGTTCTGCTTTGTGCTATCGGTGGCGTCCTGCAGTGGCAAGCGCGTCAGTGAATGACTACACAGCAATTGGCGCCCCGCGGACTTTCACTATTGGATCTACGCGGGAAAGGAGTCAGGACCTACAGCATCTGAGTCGGCGTCTCCTGCAGCCTCGCTTTGATGGTGATTTGCAGCGCCATTTCTCAACGTAGCTTCTTCTTTGACTTTGGTTGCGTTCTTTTTCTTCTTGTTGTTTTTCCTCTTGGTCGCTGTGATCCGGGCAGATGAAGGATTAGAGAATGGCAATGTTCGGATGGCAGGGGCAAGGGGATCGGGCGACCAACCTGAATTGGCCGGTTGCACCGGGTCGGCGGTGATATTTGACGACATCGCATGGAACAGATCCGAGCTCGGAGCATGCAACAGCTCAAGGACGCGCGCTGTGAGTCGTCGCCAGCGTCTGATGGGAGGACGACGTCAACCGTGGCTTGTTGCTCGACTTTTGGATGCAACACGTTGGTGAATGATAGCGGGAGTGCGACGTGGGACAGCGGGTCGAGTGACAGGGGCAACAGGGGTCTTCTCTAGTCTCCCCAATCCTGACAGCTGGCCCGGACGCCCGATAGGCCAACATGGACTCGTTGGCCGAGCGAGGAGTGCGCGTGTGCTGTACTGTCGTATTCACCACATGGATGCAAGGTTAAGGACGTGGAAAATCTGCCCAGATGCTAAATCCGTCAAGGCGCTCACGGGAAGGGTCCCCAGGCGGTCAAACTCATTCCGCAGGCCCACAACCAAGCGAGAAGCTAGACTTGTATGCCTTTGCTCCAACATGCGAAGAACCTCGGGCAATCCAGGCGGCCTGGCGGGCAATCATATCCAACCTGTAAATTGTTCATAAGTACGCTACAACTACCTGCGCCCCGGCCTGTATGTTCTCAAGAGCGCAATAAAGGGTTCACCACCATATGCTGATCGTCGAAACACCCAGTCACTCCACAACCCCGGCCTTCCACATCCACACCTAGTACGGGAAAACCCAGAGCCAGACATGTTCCTCGAAACGAGAATCCACTTGTAGCTCCAGCGACCTGACATCGCTCAATGTGCTTAGTCACCTCCCTTTGCGGGTACGGAACTTTTCAACATGGCACTCAGCTTTCGACTGCTGAAATTTTCTTCCCTCTTCATCTTACAATCAATCTTCGCCTCGTATTATTGAATCTGGACAATCATCAATGACCCTTTTCACAAACTGGCGCGAAGTAGAGTCGGCCGCCTTTCATAATCCCACTGCTTGCTCGACCATTCTTCCTTTTGACAGAAAGAGTCGTTATGAGTGCTGTGGGTTCGCTTATGTGCGTACATTCCAATACATTACGGTTTGATTCGTAGAGGCCGTCGCAGTGCACACGCCAAACTCCGATATATGATGATGTTTGCGATGCCGACAGGCTTGGTGCTTGTAGCGCTGAGATGAACATCTGCTCAAGCATCATGGGACCTAACTGATTGGGCGTTGGGCGCATGTGTGTGACAAGAGTCTCGTGCATTGATGATCCTCAAGCCTTTGCTCCTTTGCCCTTGCCTTTCGCAGCCTTGCCTCCCTTTGTTTCCTTTGTCTTCTTCACAGGAGTCAAGTCCTTGGCAGTAGGCGGCCCATCGGATGCCATTCCATTTGAAGATTCAGCTTGGGGTTCGCTCTTAGATGTCTCTCCCTGGGCCTCTGTTGCAGCAACCACCTCCTTCCCTCCTTCGATACTGTTTACAACGTTCTGAGGTGGGGGTATGTCCTTCAAGTCCGGAGCATCAAAGTCGTAGCCAATGTCCTTTAACTTGGCGGCTTGTCTGGCTCGCTTGCTCTTCTCTTTCGATACCTTGGATTTCCAGGCTGTTTCGCTCAATGGTTTTTGCAGACTGTAACGTTCCATTTTATTTCTTGGCACGCTTTTAAATCGTCTGTTGGCACCTTTGAAAAGATCCTCATGGACCTGCCCCTTAGGAATGGTCTTGCATTTCAGAATGTGGCCGAAGAGCAAGTAATTGTCCATGGTCTTGGCCACAATCTCGGCAGTGGATGACTCTTCGAATTCGACAAAGGCAAAATGCTTGCTGGCACCAGTCTTTTTGTTCCTCGACAGGCGCACGCGGGTGACCGGGCCAAATTGGGACAAATACTGCCGCATTTCGTGCTCGTAGAATCCGTGAGGAATTCGGCCGATATAGATGACCCCAGGTTCGCCGGTAGGCTTTTGCGCATTTTGTACAAGTTCTTTGGAGACAGATGGAATTCGTCCAACGTCTTGACCAGGTTCAAAAGACTGAGTTTTGTTGACAATCGTCTCCTCGCCATCATCTATCTTTGACGCCAGTTTCGCGACGGCGTCATTCTCTTCCCTGTCAGAGTCGGTGTCTGATTCAAGATGGAGAACGCCTTCTTCAGCACTGCCTGATGTTCTGTTGTCTTTTTGTTGTGCCTCGACGTCTACCTTGCCACCTGCTTGAGGTCTGGACCCTTCGGTTGACTTTTTCGAGGGCTTCTGAGCAACATCGGCTTTCTTCGCAGGCTTTTGTCTTTTCAATGAGATTGGAGAAGCATCTTCGGCAGCTATCGAGAATCTGTGTCAGTGACTGTGTCTTTGAAAAAAAAAAGCAAAGTAAAGGGAGCCATTCTCTCACCCTTTCTCTTGCCCTTTGACTTGGTCTTGTCGGCAGTCTTCACTGCGTCGACGGTCTCCTCAGCCGCAGGGGCTGCTGCTTGATCAATCAGTTTAGTGAATGTGTAAGGATCCTCTGAATGCACGAACCCTTCCTCTTTCTTAATTCTCGAGCCATTTCAATACTGATTGTGGGCGTGCAGATTCGTCTTTTGTGTCCATCAGTCGATCAGCTTCCGAAACTGTAAAAGTCCCTGTGCGAATTTCTGCCTCTAGCGCGAGCGGTGAACGCGCATCTGGCGGCGCGTGCCCACTACAGGTGGAGTCGGATTGCTCAATTCTACTATTGACTGCGAGGCAGGCATTGGCAGGCACCAACACTGAGCCTTCGACATCGGCAAGAGCCATGCTGGATCCACATCATTTAATCTCCAGGCTCTGCTGGTATGCCGGACAGAGCAGCAAATGTGGTAGTCAGCACATATGAGATGACACATTTCGACCTAACTCGACCCGAATCATTAGCCTCTGTATCCAGAGAAAATTGGGGATTCAGGACTGTCACACGGCGGATGCTGGCAGGAGCAGGCAGTGTCCTTCCTATCAGCTCGGGAGTCTCCGCTCACAACACTGGTACCATTCAAGCAGTTTAGCAAGCAACGGGACTCCTTTGCCATGAGTGACGAGCAGGCGATTCTCAGCCACGAGGAGACTTGGGATGACTCCGCTCTCATTGAGTCTTGGAACGAGGCTCTGGCAGAGTATAAGGTAAGCGACGAGCTCCTCCTGATCCCTCAAAGGGAGACAATCTGATGGTCCGGCAAGAAATATCATAGCATCTATATCCGAGGCGGAAGCGTCAGAGACTTGCAGCAGCGAGACTCTCCGTATGTGTGAATGCCCTCAAACACTACAGACGAGCCCCTGCATGCTGACTTACAGCAGCGCGTCCGCCGGCGCCGAGGAGGCAAGTAAGCATTCCATGGATTCACAGGCCCAATCTGCCGTAAGCCATGATCCACAAGACGCTGTGCGTACATCAAACCATGAACGCGACCTTTGAAAATCATGGGCGATCATGTCGTGTCGTTTCACAGAACCTGAAGAAACTGACGAAAATGACAGATCTCACCCGACAACGCAGCGCGGCGCGCAGCAACGTCGTCAGGTCCGGAAGCACCATCACCTCAAACACTCCTGGGCACGAGTGAGTCTGATCAAACCCGTACCCCTCCAGCCAGCGACCAGTCGAAGTTTTTCTGGTCATGGCCCAGCTAAAAAAAAATGCGACTGGCAATGGCTGACTTTGGCGAAATTGTTCCCCAGTTCGTGATGACGGGATGAAGAGACTGTTGATGTCCTGGTACTATGCTGGCTATTACACTGGGCTCTACGAAGGACAGCAGCAGGCACAGGAAGTCAAAGAGGCTTGAGAAAGAGTCTTGTCCATCTCGACTTTTCTCCGATCCAAGAGGCAGCGCAGCGCAGGCAGCGAAGTAAAAGTGGAGCAAAACTTGCGACACCAACTGTTCCATATGCCTTGCAATGGAACACGCTTTCCATCGCCGGAGTGTCTCAGAA
Source organism: Moelleriella libera RCEF 2490 (assembly GCA_001636675.1). Taxonomy (NCBI): domain Eukaryota; kingdom Fungi; phylum Ascomycota; class Sordariomycetes; order Hypocreales; family Clavicipitaceae; genus Moelleriella; species Moelleriella libera. The sequence continues at coordinate 964,169 of AZGY01000010.1, read as the reverse complement.
GACAAAACCGCCAAAGGGAAAACATGGACGCTTGGGCCGCGAGTCCAATCGCTGCATGGACAGTCTTGTGGGGGCGGCTCGAGAATGATTCCATTTCCAAGATCATGAAACTCAACATCGAAGGAATATGGGATGAAAAGGATGACAGCATCCATAAAGTCCCAGCAATAGGCTGATTGTTTCGCGGCTACTGGTCGGCGCCGCGTATGAGCGGCTCGGGGGTCACACCGTGATCGTCGCTGTTCACGCCGGAAAGACGTCGGCTCATGGCTCTATAGCCCCCGTTGTTGTGAACGGAGGACGACTCCTGTATACAGACGAACCAGACGAGGCAGGGACCAACATCACAGCTATAGGCATTCGTCTCATGAGCAGAAGCAGTCTTTCCGCTTTTTGCACAGTCAGTCCCGTTCCACCTTCAGTTACTAATAGATTAAGATTAAGCAAACGGATGCGCTTGGAGTAGCCCAACGGATTCAGCACGATTCCTATCGTTCCCGAAAAAGGGTCCGCAAAGCTAGTGGCACAGTCAGCATGGCAACCAGGAGCGCCGCGATGTTTCATCACCACTTTGGCCGTTTGAGGCTGACGGACAAAGGAACTGAACACGCAAGATTCTTGAGAGCGCGCAGATGCTCGTCGCGTTTTTGGGCTTTATGCATTCATACCCTCAAGATGTCTGCGACCCTCGCGATTGGGATCATTTGCGGAGTTTTTTCTACGCTCCAGCAATTGCCAATTGACTGGCCTATTACCTGTATACTTGCCGTGAAGAAAAAGCCCCTCTCCCCTCTCCCCTCTCCCCTTTCGGATTGTGGAGACAATGTTAGGTTTCCTTCAAACTGTCCAAGCGTATTTCCCCGTACCGTTGTGCAGGGTTATGGGATGGCTTACACGCAAGCATCCCGCGCTGCGGTCACCAGCTAGAGGGACGAGAGGGATCAAGGTTATTTATTTCAGAGGAGGGCTGAAGCAGGCACCGCGGGGAGTGGTGCCGGCATCCGGAAGCAAGGTGATGCTCCTCACTTCATCAGGCCGCCGGCCAGCCACAAGCTGAGGATATTAAAACCCACCTGTTAAAAAAAGAAAGAAAAGAAAAAGGGGAGAGCGTCTTGCAGGTCGACTTGTCAGCAACCAATCCTGGCGCACTTCCTGAAAACACTTAACGCGCCTCGCCCGTGTCATGGTACGACCCCCCGATTTCCCGATCGGGCAAGTTTTGGATGGAGAGGAAGACGTTCTAAAACGGTACTCGCGACAACACTGTCGCAGATGTCCCTCCTTCGGCGCACAAATTAGCACTTCCCCGATGCCATGGCCTGTTGCCGGGGTGTCCCACGCCCGGGAGCATAGCCATGCTGTTCCAACGGATGCGCTAGAGCCGGACTTGGTATTCCACGATGAAGGAGACGCAGCTGTCTCTTCTTACACGGCTCACCCCCTCTCATCCGCCTCGAGACCCGGCTCGTCCTGGGTGGAAATTTGCCATCAGCAGATTTGCCCTGGTCCATTACTAGTTTAAAACATGGGATGGCAGGGGTCGTGTGTGTGTCGCCGACATCATGTCAGATATAACAACCTGCCAAGCCCTCCCGGAGTAGAAGCGGCTCCCGTTTCCCTTTTCCTCTTCTTTCCTCAGTCTTCTCGTTTCGTTGTGTCTGCGTGCGCTTGTATCCTACACGATTTCGTGTTGTCTCTCCTTATCATTTAATTTCTAAAAAGAGCAGGTCCTCGCTGTATACTCACCTTGCCCCCGAATAGTTTTCCTTTGACAGGATTCACTACGAGCATCATTACCCACGACTCTCCTTCAGAACAATCCGGAATTTTATTTCGCACGGTCGAACAAGAACGATGAAGCTTTCGACATCAGTCCTCCTGGCTGCGGCCAATGTTGCCGTGGCTCGACGAGTCGCCAACATCTTTGCAAACCAAGAGACGCCCCGAAATGTCGAAGAGTCGGAGCTAGATTCACGTGCCCTCGCTCTCGTCAATGGGAACAGGATTGCTGGGAACCGGATCAACGCCGCCGCACCCGTGGCTGAGGTCATCATCATCTGGGCGAATGCTGGCGGTGGTGCCGAGACCAGAACCGTCAACGAGCAGGTCACCGTCACCAGGACCGTCACCGCTGGCTCTGGCGAGCAAAAAGCTACCAACGTGGAGGGTGCTGCCGAGGGCGGCGGTGAGGGTAGCAAAGAGGGAGAGGGCAGCAAGGAGGGTGGCAACGAGAAAGCACCGTCTGCTACCTCTACCACCAAGGAGGGATCGACTTCCACGGGAGCTGCCAGAATGGCCAGCCACACCGTCAAGGTCGGAGGCCCTGGAGGCTTGACTTACCAGCCCGACTCACTGTCGAACGTGGCCATGGGTGACACTGTCGTTTTCGAGTTCCTGTCCCAGAATCACACCGTCACCCAGTCTCCTTTCGATACTCCTTGCAAGGCCATGGCCGGTGGCATGGACTCTGGATTCCAAGCCAATCCCAACAACACCGTGTCGCCACCGCCGCAGGTTGCTATGCAGGTCATGACGACCAAGCCACTGTGTAAGTCTGAATCGCCTCACAAAATCCACAAGGACGTCAGACTAACATGCAATGCTCAGGGTTCTACTGCCGACAAAAGGGTCATTGCGGAAAGGGTATGGTCTTTTCCATCAATCCCTCCGCTGAGAAGACGCAAGCCATGTTCCAGACTCTCGCAATTGCGCAGAATGGAACCGGGGCGGCCACTGCCATCACCGGTGGAACACCAGCCGGCGCACCTGCCGAGAACCCAGGCACTGGCACGGGCAGCACCGGAGGCACAGGTTCCAGGGGCAACGGAACTGAGAGCACCGGAGGCACCAGGGGCAGTGGCGGCGAGGGCACGAGAGGCTCCGGAAGCACCGGCGGCGAGGGCACGCGAGGCTCCGGAAGCACCGGCGGCTCTGGAACCACTCCCGGCACTGGAACCGTTGGTGCTGATGGATCTTGCCAATGCGTTGTTGCCTGCAGTGCTGGTGCCTTCCCTGCTCAAGCACAAGGCGTTGGTGCCATGGGTGGAATGGGAGGTACGTCAAGACAAATCCCCTCAGCTCGTGTTCTTCACCGCGGCTAACAATGTTCAACAGGCTCGCTACCCTTGATGGGCGCCATGCGGCGATGAGGTCTGCGTAGCGGGATGTCATCTCTTTGGAAATGATGCAAGCCAGGGGCTGCACTCTGGGGGATCTTCCTACACTCTCCAATCTCAGCCGGGGACAAAGTGAGCACGCGTGTGTACATAGTCGTCACCTCCTTTTACCACTTCCCCCCGGCTGAACCTCCTTTCCCTTTCCCCCTTCCCAATTTCTTCCTTCGTCGAGACACGGGTAGACATAATGAGCAGGTATCTGAGCAGCATGGGCCGGCCGACCGCCCCCCCCCAAACAGGTAGTGGAAGTTTTCAATTTTTTTTTTTTTTTCCGTTTTTATTTTATTCATCTCTCATCTTCTCCTATTTGTCTGGGTTTTTCTTGTGTGTACAAGTAGATCACCTCGGATAGAGAAGGCGAGGGCGTTCTTGATGAACGCCAGAAAGGTATCAAAACAGAGACACAGGTCGTCATGTATTATGCCAAACCGACCCTTTTGCTCATCCGATACCATATGGATAATGACCATGGCCGCTTGATCCGTTCACTCTCCCGCTGCCCCTTTTCTGAAGCGCAGGGAAATTGACGCCCAAATTCGATCTCTCTCAGATATAAAGGGAACAGCAGATGATTTCGCAACCAACAGTGACACCAAAAGAGACCGGAACAAAAAGGAATTCCACAGGGCGCCGGTGAATTCATGTACAGCGCCGACCGCATAAGAATAGTACAAGCCCCAAAAACGCCCCTTTATTGTGTGCGTGTTTAGGTGTTAGGGGGTGTCAGGTTTCATCCTTATCCTGTTTTCTTCACTTGCTCTTCTATTTTTCCTTCCCTCCTTTTTCCGGCCCCCTCCCCCTCTTACCCTCCCCACCGGCCGGCTGCCGCAAAGCCACACTACGTTGAAACGTCTCCTGTTTGCGGAAGCCCAAAAGGGAAAAGAAGAGGAAAAAGAACTCCCATGTCTGTCTGTCTGTCTGGCTGACTGGCTGGCTGTGCCGGCAAACCGGATCCGGTGGTGCCGAGAGGGTGGAACGTGTCATTGCTTATGCTCTCTCTTTCAGAAACCAATTTTCTCTGCTATTGTCGCGTTGCGTCATGTTCAAGTCGTGTCTGGTTTTTTTTTTCTTTTTGGGATGGGTGAAGGGCCGCAAAGTCCCATTCTCGTTGTCCCGTGTTATTCGTATAGTTCATCATTTCTTGCCAGCGGTTTCGGCCTTTTTCGCTTCGGCTAAAGAGAGAAGACACAAGCCATTAGTTCTCGGTTGCAAAATTTGGGTTCTTAAATTTTCGAGTTGCCTTCTCCAACTCTGGGGGGGACAAGGAGACAGCAGGCGGAAAGAGACGGGGGGGGGGGGGTTGTTTTGGGCGGAAAAGACAAACCGGCTGCTTGTTTCGCTCGCATGATGTCGGCAGCGCTTTCTTTGGCGCGCTGCATCTCGGTGCCGCTCATCGAGTTGCCTTTTTTCTACAAGAGGAGCAGTGAGCAAGATGTCGTTTCATCCGTTTCTTCTTTTTTTTTTCCTCCTGTAAGGGTGTTTTCTTATTGAGAACAAAACCCGCTCCTCCCCTTCTTTCTCTCCCGAAAAGAGTGGGGGATGATGGGGAGGCCGGATTCCATTCGCAAGAAGAGGTAGGTTGCGAGGGTTCTTGAAAATGGGAAAAGATGAGAGGGACCGACAAAACAACGTACCATAGCGGCTTGCTTTTTCTGGTTGGCCTCGCGGGCTTTGTCACGCTGGTTGCCTCTCGCCATGCTGACAATAGAGAGTTTGTGGTGAAGTTGGTGTTGTTGCTGCTGCTGCTGCTGCTGCTGCTGCTGCTGCTGTTGTTGTTGTTGCAGGTTTCGGCTGAATGGTCAACGGAATGAGGTCTCTTTGTGTGCCGTTGCGGAGACTGAGGTGGCGGAAAGAGAAGTTGACAGAAATGAATGGATGGACCGACGGATGGACTCAAAGTGGTTTTTGGCTGAGGCCATAGTGGCCATAGTGATAGTGGCCCCTCACCACTAGGTTCCAGCAAGGGTCTATCTAACCTTGTGCAAAAGCGCAACGGCCGGAGCCAATCAGGCGTTGCGGGTCAGCATGGCAGGCAGCTTTCGGCACTCGCAATATACTTGCCGGCTACTAACTTACGTGCCACTCGTCGAACATCCAGGATGTCATTTGGGCGCGCGCATGGAGTTGCGGCCGCTCATGTTTACTGCACGTCAAGTCTAGACTCGTGGTTTTTCCCCTTATTTCTTCTTCTCAGAAGTGTTTCCCTTTCGAAAAAAATCAACTCTGTACAACACTCTCTAAACCGAGGTGCTTCTCTGGTGACACCGTTGGATGCTCGCCTCCCCTCGATTCGCAAGTTTGCCGTGTCAATGTGCTTTGTCGCAGGGCAAGACTTATAGTTATGTCCAGTGGACTGATACGCATAGGCGCACAAGGCGGTCAGCTCTGCATGGTGCGCATGTCGGAGAAAAGTGCCTCTGCACTCTAAATGCAAAGCGAGTCACATGCATGCAGGCCTTGATTTATGCTCTTCGATTCACATTATGACAGTCAGTTATGTTTGTTTCATTGGCATCATGTGCAGTGAAACTACGACATGAACCTACTCCGATGGGAGAGCTTCGTTTCACAGCTGGGAGCAGGATGTTTCTTCCGTTCGACAGCCCTTTCCAGACCTCTTCCCTTTGTTTCCCCAGCTTGCATATGAACGGGCACGGGTAACAGAGGTTGTGAGGTTTGCACCGATGACTTTTGTATGGGGCGCATCTCTTCAAATGATGAATGAGTTCATCCGAGACAAGAGCTTGAGCCTTTGTCCCGATGCGCTGCACTGGTTCCCACGTGAGGACCTTGTCATGCGTGATTCCGCTCTTGAGACGTGCTCCAAGGGAGCTTCCGCTCTGGGCGAGCTGTCAATAGAGCGTTGTGGCTATTGTGAAGGATTTTGAACGGGTTGCTGCAGTGAATGTGACCAGCTACGATACGGACCTGAGGCATAAGGCGAACCTGCACTAGATGCTGCTGGACGAGATGGTTGATTCGGGGCATGCTAGACAGGTTTGTGAGACACCCCGTCTATAGGAGCCTGACCATCATCTCTCTGCATGCACAGACACGGCCCAAGAATGGCATACAGACAGTACCCAGAGTGCTATCGAGCTGAGATGAAGCTCACGCCCCATCTGAGCCGGCCTGTTTTAGTAGGCGCCCGCCTGTGGAGCGCCCCATTACTCCGACGCTGGCGCGCTGAGTTCGGTCTAGAGCAGGCCTGAAACGGGGCCAAGGCTGTCGGGCCTTCCCGTCCAATCGATCGTGACCACAATCCAAACATCTGAAATCCGGACTGGGCGTCTGATGCTTCAATTCCGTCGTCATGTCCAGCGTCGTTCCATTCGCGCAGACGCGTCACGCAGGCTTCTCGGGCTGGAATGCCTTGAAGATGCGAGGACCGCGTGCTGGACCGTGTACACCACGTGCCGGTTGAGTCGACTTATGAAACACTTTCTCCGTCGCGGCGGCTGCCATCGTGTTCGACTGAACTTGGCAGGAACTCAGCGTTTGCTCCCGCGCCCGATCCATTGGGTCGCGCCAGCTCCGAACAGCCATGGGTCAGCTGTCGTCCGACCGAGTGTTACAGGTTAATCTATAGACGCCGTGACCGCAGTTCTATTCATGGACCGTGGCAGCTGGCGCTCGGCTCGTGGAGGCCGTGTGTGTGCCTACTCGTCGTGATTGTTCACTGTTGCTGCCTCACGGGGGATTGTCCTGGCTTATTAAATGCCAGCTGCGGCCGGCTGCTCGAACATTCACCTCTCGTACTTGATATAATCCTGCAGACAATGGTGCCTTGACAAACAATCATTCTTGGTCCTTCTCCCCCTCTCCCCTTCCCTTCCCTTTTGTCACGTCCTTTCTTTTCCCTCTTCCTCCTTTCCTCGCTCAACATCCAATCTGGCATATCATTTCCGGGGCTGGCTCCTGGCCGATTACTTCAGCTATTTCTTTCATCTTGGTTTCTTCGCTATCTTCGACTCAAATTACCATCTTTGAAATTGTCCAAAACCGCACATAGACGTTTCCGTACCCTCCGACATCTCTACTCCAGGAATCGTGAAGGCTTGCAGCCTCTGTGTGCTCTCGAGACAAGCGGTAAGCATCGTGCAAGACGGCAGGTTGCCAAAAACTGACGCATAACAACAGCACCTTCAGCCCGCGCCGAACTCCTCAAATGCCTTGGCTTTTTGCCTGGAAGATGCTCAAATGGGTGAAACCCGAGGCTGCCAGTGGCATTGGCATGATCGTCCTGCAAATACTGCGAGTCTTTACGGTTGTTACTCTCGCCACTGTCTGTGCCGCTTGCTGGGTCTTCATCATCAAAGTGGACAAGGAACGCACATTCTTCGTGTTTGAGTGCGCGTCACTGTTCATCACGTCCCTCATCTCCGCCGTCCTCATCCTCTCTGAGTATCCGCTTGTCAACGCCCTTCGAAACTACTTCAGACAGACCTGGCCTGTGCTGTCTGATCACCGCGGCCTTACATGGCTGGGATTCGCGATGCTCATGCTGGGCTGCAATATACTCGGCAACTTGAATAAACCCGCCAACGACACCGACAAACTCGGTCCGCACTTTTCTAAGCTCGTCATGGCTTCTGCAGTGCTCTGTATTACTTTTGGCGTCCTGAACATCGTCTGCTCCTTCGTATGGAGAGACGGAAAGAACGGCATCACCGCACGCGACATCCGTGTCAACGGGTCGCTGGCTCACGATCGTCGACAGTCTTTGCCCGAGTACTCCTCCACGCACTCTAGCTCCATTCGAAACGAAAAGACAAAGAGCGGATTCATATCGTCCATGCTCGGGAGAGCCAAGAAGGAAACTGGTGAGAAGGCACCCAAAAAACGGCCCAACATAAGCGCTCCGATCCCGGCTTACCTAGATGTTGAGCACAACGCTGGCCGCGATGACCGACAAAGCCCGATAGTCCCCGGCCTAAAGCGTCCCGATTCTGTTCTCCATCCTTCCAATCGCCGTCCAGAGCGCCACTACTCCGCGGCACGCATGTCCGCATTTGGATGATTGGACCACAGGTAGATGCGTGATTTGGAAGAGGGAGATCAGAAAATTTGATACAGTCATCACAATGGCGTTGCTGGATATGTTTTTTCTGTGTGTTTGTACTATATCCGCGGAAGCCGGGATTCATAGAAGTGCTTTTCGTTGCCGTCGAAAGGCTTGCCTATCTTTTATTAACCTGCAGTAAGGATAATAGGGTCTATAAAAGCCGGCGTTGTGTGTTGACTAGGCGTACACGGATTTTTGACGCAGATAGCAGTGATTAAAGTCATCTGAAGCTCGATTGCATAGGTTCCTCTCACTATCTATCATACTATGTCATGTAACTCCAGCCGTAGCTATGTTGTACAGGAGCCTGTTTCATAGCCAACACGATGGAACAAGGGATTTAGCTTCCTCGCGTCCATCATGGCTTCCAAACCTATTCCCCTGAGCTTTACTCGCAGCGGCTCTGTTCGCGCGGAATTGTGACACAAGCGGCTGGCTGTGAATGCTTGTTCATCGATAGAATCTCCAGTGCAAGATAGAACAATAGCAAGACTAAACCTATCCGAGGCAGTGAACAGAGACGCCAAGTCCAGGGCCGATGGGTCCGAATCACAGGTCCGAACGCTCTGAAAATGATCACGTGAGTCACTTTCCCACCACGTGACCGTCTACTGATCTACTGCCGACGTCAACTGCGACAGGATGCGCAAGGACATTCCCATCCATAGTTATTGCTTCAACTTTTCTCCGACAGTCGCCTAGCTTCCTCTGGCTGATCTTGAATCATGGATCAAGAGGCGCTGGAGGTAGCCAAGGACTACCGCGATGCTCTCGAGGATCTCTCTTCCAACACGAGACTCGAGATTAGCAATCTCACTATGATTGCGCGCGAAAATACCGAGTATGCGCTTGCCATCGCCGAGGTCCTCGAGAAGCACATTCTCAAGGTACGTGTCACGCCGGCGCCGCGGCTTCCCACTTGGATCTCCCGCCCTCCTCGAATCATATACTGACACGACAACAGGCGCCCCCAAGTAAGAAGTTGCCTTCCCTCTACGTCTTGGACTCCATCGTGAAGAACGTCGGAACACCGTACACACTTTACTTTGGCCGAAATCTCTTCAAGATATTCATGGAGTCCTACGCCGTCGTGGGCAGCAATGTGCGTGTTAAAATGGAGGAGATGCTGAGGACGTGGAAGGATCCTGTGCCTGGGTCAATGGATACACGACCAGTTTTCCCACCTGAGACAGTACGCCCAATAGAAAACGCACTCATGAGGGCCAGGGCGGCAGCTGTTCCTCAGAAAGATGCAATACATAGAAGAGCTCTGCCGAACATCACGCCTCATGTAAACTTTCCTATGAATACTCCCATGATGCCTTTAAGGAACACTCACACACCTCCCATGCCTGTTCCCATTCCCGCTCCGGCACCTACTCCCGTCCCCATCCCCTTATCTATGCCGATGCCAACGCCGAACCCAGCTCCAGCTTCAGCTCCAGCTCCGACGTTGGCTATGGCACCTTCTTCCTCTCATGCTTTCGCTCTCGCTCCTCCGCCTATCTCAAATCCCGCACCTGTTCCCCCACAACTTCCTATTCCTGCACCGACTCCTATTTCTCAACCAGCCTTTCAAAACCCCGCGGCTTTGTTAGAAATTCTTCGGAAAGCTGGCATGCTCCCTCAGCCACCTCAGCCAGACACCGTGGTCAAGAACGTCTTTGATGAAACTTCTTTGAAGCAAGAGTGAGTTATCGACACCTCTGAGGTATTGAAACCCAAGACTCACCACTAACTACTGCTAGATTTGACCCAGCCACCATCGCAGCGCTGTATGACGACCTCGGACAGCCGTGCACGCAGTGCGGACGTCGTTTCAGGAACGACGATGAGGGGCGGAGGAAAAAGACAGCTCACATGGATTGGCACTTCCAGGTGCGCTCCAGGACGACTGACTCGGAGAAGAAGATGACAAGCCGCAGCTGGTTTGTGGACCATGTAGTGAGTAGATATGCCATGCTGTTCTGCTGACCTGCCTGCTTACTCACTTGCAGGACTGGCTTCACAGCCGTGAGGTTGTCGACTCGGAGCATATTCCGGATCCGAAAAATGCCGTGGAGCAGGCTGCCAAAGTTGAAGAAACTCCAACGTATATTCCAGTCCCGGATCGGTCCAGTGGGATCAAGCCGTTCTGTCCGACATGTCAGGAAAACTTTGAGCCAAAGTTCCTACCTAATGGGGAGTGGGTGTGGCTTGATGCCATTCTGGTGGGAAAGAGAGCGTATCACCCATCGTGCTACACGGATGAAACGAAAGATCGGGCTGGCACGTCAGTTGCAAGCCGAGAGCCGATTCTGGGCAAGCGAAAGTCTGAAAATATCGACTCGAGGCCCAACGTTCGGGCATGGACGGGAGCCGTATGAGGAAAGGGATTGTCGCGGACGAAGACATGGGACCATGGGAGGAGGCGGGCTGTCGACCGCTTCCGACTTCATTTTTGCCACAGCGAACAGCGATTGACGTTTACGAGCATTGGGCCAGGCGTTGGGATATGCATAAACACAAACACATTTCGGAACATGGAAGAGCAGCGCAGCCGATTCATATAGGACAGTAATACTTGCCCATGATTTGGGAAACTATTAAAACTCCCGCCTTCCCTTCTTTTCCCCAAAGCAGTGTACTATTTTCGTCAAACTCGCCTCGGCTGAAATTGAACGGGCCAGGCGTGATGAGCTGCGTCCAGAGCGCCACTTAGCACGCCAGGGTTCTGAAAGAGCTGTCATACATGCTGGCGTTCTAGCACGGGGCTATTAGATTAGATGTTTCATCTCTTCCTGACGCGATGAGTTGGCATGAGCTTCCCGCTCGGCGACCGTATCGTCCCTCAAGGGGCTCCGATACAGCTACGTGAATCGCAGGGACGGGATGGCCCAGATATACCCGACGATGCATAGCTGGATTCTTCGCCATGCACACAATGTTTCCCCCCTTGTATATTCAAAGTTACCAATCCAAGCTCTTTGTTCTCATTCTCTTCCTTTCTTTGAGAGGGTCTTTGTGGTTCCCTTCAACCAGCTTGCCCCATCAATGACAAAGCATTCTTGAAGCCTCTTCATTTCAGCATAGTCATTCTGGCTAGTCAGGGTGAAATTTCACTCGCAATCGCACTCGGAATCTGAGCACCTCGGACACCACCGACGCGGAACGGACCGCTATGACACCGTACAGACTCGTCATATTCGCAAATCTCCCCTTAAATGGGCTTCTATACTGGACAGTCCAGTTTGACTTAGTTGTAGCCGATCATGGGGTTGCAAAACATCCAGCTAGAAACTAGCCACCAGAACTGCTGTCAGATGCCGACTCCGATGGAGCATTAGAAAACATGAGCCACAAGAGCGATGGGCATATCCATACTCCGAACTCAGACGCCACACGGCTGTCTCGGGACATGTCAGACTTGGTGGGAACTACACCCGCCCCTCGCTAGCGACTTGAACATCTGAAACGGTATGAGAAAGCTCATGCCTCAGTCCAGCTTCAAAATTCAGAGGTTCTTATGCTTTGCTTTTCGAGACTCCCAGCCCTCTTTATAGGCAAGACGATGAAGGACTATGGGAGGAGTAGAGACTCTAGATTCACTAGTGGGACGGCCGAAGCACAACGCCAAGCCATCTGTCGAAGACAGGGAGCAAGCTCGGCAGGATACTCACTGATGCTAGTTGCGTATTGCCTCGAACTTTCCCTCAGCAGTAAATTTATTTACCGGACATGCTCCTCCAGGACGAAGAGTGTCAAAGTAACAGCAACGGATTTTCAGCGCCATCTCATGACGGTGCTTGATTTTTGAATGGATCATAACTCATCAACACTGAGATTAATCATCGACGAAAGGGTATCACTGTGATGGAAATGCCCAGAGGTCTTATCAGGAAGTATGTACGGCTACCTTGCTGATAGGTGGTACTCGCCACTACTTATAAGCAAAGCACTTTCTGAGCCGTTCCGGTATTGCAGACATTGGAGTATGAGGTGCCCGGTCGCAGCTCCCGGCAACCCGAGGCGTTGACGTAGAGCACGCTCATGCAGCGAGTGGTTCAAGGTGGATGGTCGGTTACCTCTGACGCGACGTGCTACGCAAGCCGCAAGGACACCAGCTTACCATCTTGTGGCACCAGGCCAGCTTAAAAGTACAATATTTGGCGTGGAATGCGCCTGCCTAGTATTTAATTATCATCATGCCAGGGCCTCCAACGCATATCAACTGACGTTCTTTCGTTTCAGTATTCACGCGCTGATTTCATTTCTCCTGCAAAGGCAACCTGTGATGTGAATCGCCAAATCTTTCCCCGGCATGCCAACTGAAAATCCGTCACTCCAGCGGAATGTGTTGCCTCATCTCCCGACGATTTCGAATCAGCAGTCCCAACATGAGCGACGAGGGTCTCCTCGAGATGTTGCGTCACACGGCGCGCGTGTTCATCAGCACGATGTCTGCAAAAGTGTACAAGAAATTAAGCGTATATTATGAGATGTCTGTGCTCAAATATTATGTGAGAGCCTCATGTTGCTTAGAGCTTGAATGCAGTTGCTTATGTCTCGGGTATTCGAGCCAAGTACGTCTGGAAACAGTTCGGGTACAGGTTGCGTGCTGGCCAACAAACACGCACAGGGTCCGAACTCGACACATGGAATCTATCTTGAACCTCTCGTGGACAAAATACGATTTTTTTTTTAAAATGGAAAACCCACTGTCATCGAAATATGTTTGATTTTGCATCTTTTGCAAAGGATGTAGCTAGATTCGTGTTATACTCAACATTGAATTAAGACCTCTCATTCTCATAGCTTTAGCACCGGACGCGCTAAATTTGACGCATTGTTAAGAAGTAAAACCACATTTATTTCATTATTCGCTCGTCCACTCAGGGGTCCACTTTATCATCTCTATAGACTGCCGCATCTACCCGCACCTGCAGCTCCGCGTCGCGATCGCGTTCTGGCTGTCGCAACTTTTTGCCTCTTCTTCCTCGGTGCTGTGCAGCTCTGCTGATGCTTCCGAATTCCGAAACGGCGTTCCCAGATGCTACGGCAGATGGATCATGGCGGTCGACTGTCCCATCTGCAACAAGCCTGTCAAACCCTCTGACATTAACAGTCACATCGACTCGGGCTGCACGAGTTTCGTGGTCGATAAAGAAGCGACGCCACCAGGTTCGCAAACAAACGCCGCGCCTCAGCCATCCTCGCAGCAGAAGCGCAGTGCCTCGGCATTCTTTTCGACGCCCGCACCCAAGAGGATACAGACTGACGGCAAGGTGCTGGCACCTCTCGTGAATGTCATCGGCAAGAAGCGAGGCTTCGACGAGGGGCCCGGTGCAGAGAATGGCAATGCTGGCTTCTCCAGCTCAGACGACGCAATCAAAGAAAATGCGGTCAACGGTGTACAAAACGAGCAGACGGACGATGGCAAGGCTATCAAGCGACCGAAGACACAACGCGCAGCGCCTCTGGCGGAGAGGATGCGGCCAAAGACACTGGACGAGGTGTGTGGCCAGGAGCTGGTCGGGCCAGACGGCGTGCTCAGGTCTCTCATAGAGTCGAATCGCGTCCCTTCCATGATACTCTGGGGGGCCTCAGGAACGGGCAAGACCACCATTGCCAGGTGCATAGCCCAGATGGTCGGCAGCAGATTCATTGAGCTCAACGCGACGAGCACGGGGGTATCAGAGTGCAAGAAATTGTTTCAGGAAGCCGCAAGCGAGCTAAATCTGACAGGTCGGAAAACGATCATCTTTTGCGACGAGATTCACCGGTTCAACAAGTCCCAGCAGGATGTGTTTCTGAAACCTGTCGAGGCCGGTACCGTCACTCTGATTGGCGCCACGACGGAAAACCCATCGTTCAAGGTGGCCAACGCTTTGCTCTCAAGGTGCAGGACTTTTACGCTCAGGGCGCTTGCGGTAGAGGACGTTATGGTCATTCTGCGGAGGGCAAGAGAGATGGAGGCGACGGCGTACCCGGAAACGCCACTCATCGACGACGAAATGATGAGCTACCTGGCGAGGTTTAGTGACGGAGATGCGAGGACGGCACTCAATCTTCTCGAGCTGGCGCTGTCGCTAACGACGCGAGAGGGTGTCACCAAGCAGGATATCAAATCGTCCCTAACCAAGACTCTTGTGTACGATCGGGGCGGCGATCAGCACTATGACTCCATTTCGGCGTTTCATAAATCGGTACGAGGTAGCGACGCCGATGCGGCGCTGTACTATTTGGTTCGCATGCTACAATCGGGTGAGGATCCCCTCTTTATTGCCAGGCGCATGGTGGTCATTGCCTCAGAGGACGTTGGGCTTGCCGACAACACGCTCCTCCCACTGGCGACAGCTACGTACACGGCGACACAGCAGATCGGTATGCCGGAAGCCAGAATTCCGCTGGCTCACTGCGCCATTGCTCTGTGCATGGCGCCCAAGAGCACCCGCGCGTACCGCGCGCTGAACAACGCGTACGCTGCGCTGCGCGAGCCGGGGGTGGCCAGTCTCCCGGTTCCGTTGCATCTGCGTAATGCGCCGACGCGACTGATGCGGGATATGGGCCACGGGGCCGAGTACAAGTACCCGCCAAACTATAGGGACGGCAAGGTCCAGCAAGACTATCTGCCGGCTGAACTCGTGGGTCGCAAGTTTCTCGAGGAGAGAGATCTTGGCACGGAAATTGACCCCGATCTGAAAATGGAGGATGCGTACAGCTAGCGAAGGGCGTTTGGGGGACGGCCGGCACGGAAACCGGGATTGCATAGGTCGTCGGCACGGCATGAGGCGACCAGGGCGTTTGAGCAATTCAATGGTTTGAGAGTGATTGGAACTTATGACTGCCCGTTGACATCTCCACGGCAAGCACCGTGACACACGCACTCTTAACTCCTGACAGGGTAGACCTGGCCATACATAACAGGGAACACGGCAGTCCCGTTTGATGGGCGCGGAACATGCGCGGCCCATGGTGAATCTGGCCCGTGCATGGGGCTGTTGATTGAATGTTGATTGAATGTGATGTGAGGCATGAGGCGCGTCTGCGCTCACGGCTCGAGGCGCAGACATGGGCAGCGCTGTCTGCAGGTGCGTGCAGTGGGAGGGAGCGAGCCTCTCTCTCCCACTCGGACGGCCAGCGGAGAAGTTGCGACGTTTGTTCCTTCCCCTCCTGTCGCACCAGTCGCAAGCCACATGGCCTGTCGTCCGTTGTCACTCACCAGTATTTTTTTTTTTTTTTTTTTTTTTTTTGCAAGTTTTTCCCCTTTCCCTCTCTCCAGTTCCCGGTCCACTTGCCGCATTGTTGAGATGATAAAGAAGGGGTCACCTGCTGCTGCTGCTGATGCCTCCTCGGCTGCGCCAAGACACACGAGCACACGCCTTTTCCCCGTCGTCGCCAAGATGGGTCTCCAGACTCGGACATGACCCTCATATGTAAGACTGCACACACACACACACTCTCTCTCGTAGCAACTACTGTGGAAACGCAGCCAGGGTCGAAGATACGAGCTTGTCATTTCTGACAGGAGCGTCGCAATCAACACCAGCTGCGTTGCTATATAGCCTGTGTGAAGCATGAACACCCTGTGAGAACCAATGACTGAGAACCACGTCGGGGGTCTTATCAGACAAGAATTCACATTGTGGTGAAGACCATCATCCACCGCCACGGCTCTCATTTCCATCATTTCGTCCCATTTCTTCTCTCCTTTCTTCCCTTTCCCTCTCCTCTGTCACGATGCCGCGCCCGTCGAGCAAATCGAGCATGACAGAAATGCTTGTCTTTGACAAGGTGGCTTCCTCCTCGTCCGTGACGGCACACGATGATGACCAACTCACGCGCCTGGGGAAGACCCCCGTCCTCAAGGTCAGAGAAGAAAAAGCTGCCTGGCAGCTCTGGTGTCTTGTTCGTTTGCTGATGACTTGTCCAGCGGAACTTCAGCGCCCTCGCTCTCCTCGGCTTCTCATGCACCATCCTCCAAACGTGGGAAGCCACCTTGCTGCTCTTCTCGCAGGGCCTTGCGAATGGCGGCCCGGCCGGAATCGTCTACGGCTTCATCTTCATATGGCTCGGGAACCTGAGCGTCTTCTCCACGCTGTCGGAGCTCGCGTCCATGGCACCGACCTCGGGCGGCCAGTACCATTGGGTAGCCGTGCTCGCGCCGCCGCGATGCTCCAAATTCGTCAGCTACATCACGGGCTGGCTCGTGGTCGGCGGCTGGCAAGGCACCATTGCCTCGGCGCTGTACATTACCGCCTCGCTGATCCAGGCCGTCATCACGCTCAACGTGGACGACTACCAAGCGCCGGCCTACCACGCCACCATGCTGTTCTGGGCCTGTCTGGCTGTCGTCGTCTTTCTGAATTCGTTCAACACCTGCCTCCTCGCTGCCTTTGAAACGAGCGTTCTAGCGGTGCACATCACCGGCTTCTTCGCCATACTCATCGTTCTGGTCGTGCTGTCGCCGCACAAGACCGCCACAGAAGTCTTCACCACTTTCAACAACGGCGGCGGGTGGTCGAGCCAGGGGGTATCTCTACTGGTGGGCCTGGTCGGTAACGTGTTTGCCTTTGTTGGTAAGTATCAATGCAAACAGTGCTCGCTCTCGTATAGCGCTCCTGCGGCTGACACTATCGGCTCTGCCTCATCTTCAGGTGTTGATGGCTCTTTTCACGTAAGTAAACTCACATGTTCAAACGCCAGACTTGCGAGCAAGGAAAGTGGGCTGACAGGGAGGGCCACAGATGTCAGAAGAGACTCGCAATCCGGCCATCGTCGTCCCGCGCGCGACGATCCTCGGGCTCATGATTAACGGCGCCCTGGGCTTTGGCATGATTCTTGCCATTCTGTTTTGCATGGGGGATGTGGACGCGGTCCTCAAGAACAAGTACGGATTCCCGTTTGTCGAGGTCTTTCTGCAGTCGACTAAGAGCGTGGCTGCCACGTCGGCCATGACTGGTGTTGTGCTGCTGCTGGCCCTGGCCGGTCTGGCGGGCCTCTTCGCCTCGACGTCACGCGTCATGTGGTCGTTTGCGCGGGACCACGGAGTACCCGGCTGGCAGACTCTCTCCAAGGTATGCACCGCATTCGTCCGAAACCTCACCACCGAATGCAACGAAACTGACAAGAAGATGGACCAGGTGCATTCCTCGACGGCTGTTCCTCTGTGGGCCGTAGCCTGCACCGCCTGCGTCTCCTTCCTCCTCAGCCTCATCAACCTCGGGTCCACCATCGCCTTCAACAGCGTCGTCTCCCTGGCCGTCTCGTGTCTGTACGCATCGTATCTTATCGTCAGTGTTTTGTTCCTATGGCGCCGCTGCACGCGCGGGTTCGGAAGCGGTCTCCCTGCTTCTACTGCCACTTCCGCTGCGCTGTACTTGCCTTCAACCCTGTCGGGGTCAAGAGCCAGTCTGACTTGGGGCCCGTGGCGCGTTCCCGGCGTGCTGGGCGTCGTCAACAACGCCTTTGCGTGCGTGTACTTGGCTGTGGTGATGGTGTTTGCGTTCTTCCCCCCGACGGCCAGGGTCGATGCCTCGACTATGAACTGGAGCGTGTTGGTGACGGGGGCGACGACGCTGTTTGCCGTGGTGTACTACGTGCTCTGGGGGAGGAGGCTGTACACGGGTCCGGTGATGGAGACGTGAGGTCTTTGATGACGACGATGACGATGATGATTTATGATGACAATTTCTTGCTTGCAGCGTGTTATGTACTGTTCTACAAATCTACTTTTTCTTGGCCGAGTCCCGGCATGAGCGTGTGTTGCAGAGCGCAGCTGGGCGCTTGGGGTCGACTTCCTGCCTCAGGTAGCCGAACAGTAGTTGGGTCAAATGATGGCGGTGGCCGTCTGCCTGAAACCTGTGGAATCTTGATCGCCCTTTGACTTTTTTCTTGAGCGGTAGACTGTTCAAGTGGTCTGCCAACCGCGCGCATGTTCGGCGGACAGCAGCGATATTTGCACGAGCACGCAAACGTCGCCGCCACGGCTCCGTCTCTCTTCTCTGCTGGATCTGCCTCGGGCGGCGCTGCCATGGGCTGGCCTCGCCGCGCTCGAAGGCGTCGTACTCGGAGGCAAATGACTCGCCCTTGTTTCGCTGGTGCAGACGAGTCCTCGGGCCGTCCACTCGCACTCGTCCTCCTGTCCAGTAAGCCACCACTGTGACGGAAGCATCCCGTACGCACGATGCACCGCCGCGCGAGCTGCGTTTCCTACCGAGAAAGGCCCAGCGCCACGTCTTTCGAGCGCAGCGAGGCCGGTCCGCGGCAGCGGGCCCCAGTAGGACCGGCCGGAGGCAACAAAGCCAGAGCTGCTGCCCGAGCAGATAACAAGGTCTTCAAAGGATGGAACCAACAGTGCGGTAGGCTGCTCTTTACGAGATTGTGCACGATATTGGAAGCCAGCTAGCCCGCGGCAGGGAACCACCCCCCAGTAGGACCGCCGAAGGTAATGATTAGACTCACAAGTCCAGTAGATCAGAGGCTTCACAAGGCCTGAAAGCGCGAGAGGCGCCTCAATGAACAAGATGTACGATACGACATGGGAGGAGGTTCGAGCGCAGCGAGGCCAGCCCGCGGCATCGTAATGGCAAGCATGTCGTCACGACGGCGATTGGAAAATAGTCTGATGGGTAAAAACGAGGAGCTTCTACCCAACATATGTATGGCATGGGAGCTTCGAGCGCAGCGAGGGCCGGCCCGCCGCAGGCGACCCCCGGTAGGGCCGCCGGAGGTAGACAATACGGAAGAAGGATGATTCTAAAAATATAGCATCATCATCTCCAGCAGCACCAGAAGTGGTTCGAGCGCAGCGAGGGCAGCCCGCCGCAGGCGACCCCCGGTAGGGCCACCGGAGGTAGACAATATAGAAGGATGGTTTTTAAAGTATAACATCATCATCTCCAGCAGCAGCACCAGCAGTGGTTCGAGCGCAGCGAGGGCAGCCCGCCGCAGGCGACCCCCGGTAGGGCCACCGGAGGTAGACAATATAGAAGGATGATTTTTAAAGAATAAAATCATCATCTCCAGCAGCACCAGAAGTGGTTCGAGCGCAGCGAGGGCAGCCCGCCGCAGGCGACCCCCGGTAGGGCCGCCGGAGGCATCACCACGGGAGAGGTAGATCCCCCCCCCAGCGGCGACAGAACATAGCAAGGCATTGACGAGGCAGGGAAAGAGTAATGCTGACTCTGCTGGCTCCGCCGTGGCTACATTGATAGGTATGTACATGCAGTTTTCTTGTATCGCATCCTCGAGGACAGCACTTGATGTGAAGTCGTGGAGGATCGTGAGTTGATGCATCGTGGCCCGAAGGAAGACCAAAGGTGAAATGACGGGCCCCGTATGAAAGTTTCGAGGCGCCAAGCACGGCGAGCTCATCAAGATGTGAGTGGCACTTGGTTCGAGCGCAGCGAGGCCAGCCCGCGGCAGCGCCGCCGGAGGCAAAACACCACACAGGGCTGGTAGTGCAGCTAGGCCACTACCTAGCCAAGGCAGCAGCGACTCTGCCGGGCACCCGACAACACAGAGACAGGGCCGGAGGCAGAGGGAGGCCTACAGAGAGGAACACTGGCAGCGGGGGACTGCGCATCGTCGGGGACAAAGCACGTGCTGGCGCGGGACGAGTCTTGATGTCGAGCTCTGTGGCTGTCTGGGAGCCCAGCAGATGCTGCTGTCTCCCCTCCAACGAGGTAGATAAATCGCTATACAAATACTATGCCAAGCAACACCAAACACGAAAGCCTATGCCGCGTATGCGGACAGAGGCGCGCAAGCCCCTACGTGAGATCAATCACGGACACGTCGCTCCATCGCGGGCCCCGTCTCTCCCGGTCCCCCGACACTGGCGGTGGTTCGACGCCCGCGCTGTGCACCTCTGCTCTCGTTGTCCGGTGAGAGCCAGCCGGAGACTGGCCCCGTCTACGCGGAGCGTCACCAACGGCAGGAGGAGCACCGTCGCGATCCGGCGCCTTGCCCGATGGCCTGGCGGCTGCGAGGGCAGCAAGCGGCTCGAGATCAGAGTCACTGTCGCTGTAGTCCCAGCACAGGCTCTGCTTCCTCGCGGCGGCCGCCGACAGCGGTTTCGTCACGAACAAATCCAGTGACGACTGCTTGAGCCTCGACGGGCTGGGCGCATCCGGAGCCCTCACCTGGCTACTGCCCTGACGAGCAGTCGACTGTAGTGGCCGAGGGATCTCGCCAGACGCAGGAGTGGCCGAGATGCCGGTAGGGCGCTGCAGGGGCGAGGGGTGTTGTGCGGGCGGACTGGATGAGATGTAAATCGCCTCAGGTTCTTCGGCCCTCCGAAACCTAGGCGCGACAGGTGAGCTGTCGATGACTTGAAGGGCGGGAGTCCTGTTCGGGCTCTGGGAGGACCGTGCTTGCTTACTTGGACTGGTGCTGCGGGCCGCGGCTCGAGTAGGGCTGCTGGAGAGGGCGTCGCCGCGAGCTCGGGGCGGCCCGGGGAGCTGTTTGGCGATGACGGGGCCGGTCGGGGCAGTAGAAGATGGCTTTGTCGTCCGGAAGAACTTGTCGATGGAGCCGTGCGGCATGTCGGAGGGCTTGCTGGCTTTCGTCGTCCTCTTCTTCTTTGGCGACTGGCGCACCATCTTGGCGCTTTCCCGTTCCTGCCACTCTAGCAGAGCGCCAGGCGCCGACTTTTGGACCCAGCCCTCCAGAATCCAGGCAAGGTCAGGCTTTGTGACATCGTACATCTTGGGAACGCTGCCAGGAAGAGCAGCATCTGCCGGCACGTCGAACTCGTCATCGCTGTTCAATGCCAGACCGCTGCGGCCGTACGTGGCGACCTCGTCGACTTCTTTCGACAGGTCAATCGGAACAACCTCCTCTGGCACAAAGGCCACTCTCAACTCGGGGGTTCCGTCGGTGCTGAAATGCGTTCGTCGCCCAGATATGCGCTTAATATGCTCGGCGGCGATGTCGTTAACAAGTAACGCCTGGCCCATGACGCGGACGAACTTGACGGCGCCTATTCTGTAGTCCCAGTCAAAAATCTCCCGAGTAAATTCTCGAAGATCTTCCAAATGTAGCCGAGTCCGTTGCTCGACTCTTTGTCGGATGGCCGGGATGGCCGATTCCGGCGAGACCTTGGGATGTGTGTAGTAGCGCAGGACTTCGAGGTTCGGAAAGTCGCTCGGGACCGTCAGGGCCTTGTGCTTGGTCCGAAAGAGTCCCTTTTCGTTCGTGTGCAGCTCGTGTATCAGCCCGTTCCGCCACAGTCGGATGCCGTCCTCATCTGATGCCTTGAGGCGGCAAACAGACCTGCCGAAGCCGGCCTTGGCCGCCTCGCATGCCACCTTGACGCCGCAGCCAGGAATGCCGTCTGGCAGATAGTCTCCGCCACTCATCAAGGCGATCAGCACCATCCCCTCCCGGTCCAGGCCCAACTCGTCCACGGCCAAGTCCTGAACGTCATACAAGGATACGTGTGTCGGCGTCTTTGCGTTTTTGCCCTCTGAAGACCAGTTACGCAGGGTCTTGGTGCATCCAAACATGATGGTGTCGACATCCTCGCTCAAAACAGCATCAACGAGACCGTGACGCTGCAACAGGGCGCACTCGGCCTCGGCTTCGCCCGGGGCGTCGTGGACGGGGAAACCAAAGAGACGGATCAGTCGCTTCGCGAGTGCGGTGGCAACCCCGTCGCCTCTCCCAGAGCGCTTGTTCCGCTTGATTTTGGGCTTTTCGGGGCCATCGAAGACGAAGACGGGCTGGATCGGGGTGGCAAGCAGGCGAACCAGCCGATAGAAGAGGGTTCGGATGGCAGGGTTTGTCCCACCTGATGATGTGTCAATGAATGCAAGGACCAATGCGTGATGCTATCATTGTGTTGCAAACCTCGCGCAGCCTGAGTCTGGAATTGCCAGATGGCAATGTCGATGGCGATGCGGTACGGCCGGCCGTGGCATTGGATGCTGTCGGCAGCCAGCTTGGACAAGGCGACGCGCCTGCCCTGGCCGAGCTCTTTGTAGATGCTGCAGAGGTAGTCAGTCAACAAGGTCAAGTCTGGAAAAGCAACATTTGAGGACGTTTGGGTTCGCAGTACCCTTTGATACCCATTTCGGGCAGGCAGACAAGGCGGGCGGCCAGAAGCTGCAAAAAAAGAGTGAGAGCGTGGATGAATGTCACTCAGGCGACGAACGGTTTTGTTGACTTTGGGAAGGAGGGGCGCCCCAATTACGCAGCGCGCGTCGGCGTTTAATTTGCCGCCGGCCGACGGAAAGGCACGGCGGGACAGATCTGGAGAAGTGAGCAACGGTACAGCACCGTGCGCTCAACACCAGCATGAATGGGTCGCGACGTCAGGACTGTTTTCGGAGCCTTGCAGACACCGTTTGAGTAGACAAAAGGCAGGGGAGCAACAAAGAGCGAAGACTTGGCCGCGCCACGCCCAACTCCGGCTCCCTCGAGCTGCGACATCGCGACCCGCGTGCCGTCCGTCCATGCCAGCCATCTCCACGACCTGCCGCTCAAATTTTTTTCCCTCCTCGATCCTGGCCTGCGTGACGACTTCGAGCATCAAACAGTCTGCGGGACTCAGCATTACCGAATGGACAGGAGCCCCGGGCTCGCTGCACGCGTAATCTGAAATTCCTGCTCAGCATTGGCTTGAGACGGCGGCAGCGCTGCATACGCATCTCGTACACACACACCTCACACACAGGCCATGTCATCTGGTGCAGGCACCAGCCTCGCTCACAGAGGCGTGGCCAGCATCAAGTCATCATCGACGGCAGAAGCATCAGCGACCTCACCCGCACCTCTCACGCCGACCAGGGTCACGACCTCGTCCTTTGGCTCGCCCTCGACCCTCCGCGCCGACGATGACTTTATCATTCTGGAGATGGGCTCGCGCTTTGTCCGTGCTGGGTTTGCCGGGGACGCCTCGCCCAAAGCCTGTCTGACCTGCGGTCCCGACCAGCAGCGGCGCGCCGGAGACTACAGGGCCTGGCAGAGACCGAGTCCGGCCGGCTCGTCGAGATGGGACGCAGATTATGAACTCTGGTCTTACGACGTGCGGAACCTGGACCTGGCCTTGTTTCGGGACAAGCTGGATCGTTTGCTGCGCGACGCGTTCACGAGGTAAACGCCCGGCCGTTCACCCAAAAGACGGCATGCATCATCAAGGCTGACGCTCTCGATGCTCAGGTTTCTGCTCATCGACTCGAGACCTAGAAGAGTCGGCTTAGTGCTGGATTCGGCAGTGCCGATCCCACTACTATCATCCGTCCTCGACACGCTTTTTACTAATTTCAATTCCCCAATCGTCTCGCTAATGCCCATTCCAACCATGGCAGCTGTCGGAGCCGGTCTCCGTTCCGCCCTGGTCGTAGACATGGGCTGGAACGAAACGGTCGTGACCAGCGTCTACGAGTACAGACAAGTCAAGAGCACGCGGACTGTCCGGGCTGGCAGGAGTCTCAACGAGCAGCTCTACAAGCTGCTTCACGGCTTGATTCCCACGGCCGAGGACGACGAGGAGTCACCCAACCGGCTCGTATCGTTCGCGGAGTGCGAGGACGTGCTATGCCGTCTCATGTGGTGTCGTCCGTCCGCGTACAAGTCTGGCCAGCGGCAGCCGACGCAGCTCGACACGGTCGACGAGCAGGACGAAAGCGAGGGCGAGTCAACCCAACCTACCGGCATAGCTGAGGTGCCTCTCGGACACACAACGCCCCCGTCCACCGTGCACATACCCTTCAACAAGCTCGCCGACGTATGCGATGATGCATTCTTCGACCCCGCGGCGACGTGGGCCACCTTTGACGACCACGATCTGCCGCTGCACCTGCTCGTCTACCAACATTTACTGCGATTACCACTGGATGTCAGGGCCACTTGTATGGCTCGCATCGTGTTCATCGGTGGATGCTCCAACATCCTGGGCGTCAAGGAGAGGATCATAGACGAGGTCGCCGGGATCATCACACAAAGAGGCTGGGAGCCGGTGGTGGGAAAGGGCCGGGACCAGATGCGAAGCAGGCCAAGGCTCCCGGTCTCTGGCAACGAGGCGGCTACTGAAGCTCCGGCATCCGAGGCCAGTACTGCTCAGCCGCAAGAAGACGTGGTGGAGGCCAAGGTTACACGCAACCGGCCGGTTCTGGAGCAGCTCCGGGGCCAGTTCCGGGCCGTCCACTCCCTGGGCCCGTGGGCGGGCGCGAGCCTGCTGTGCCAACTCAAGATCCCGGCCATGGCCACCGTCGACCGCGAATTGTGGCAGCAGCATGGCGCCAGCGGAGCTTCACGGCCGAGCGAGGTGGACGTGAAGGCGCAGCAGAGACAGAGCATGGGCGCGAGTGGCTTCCTGCGGAGCAGCGGAGGCCACCATGCGAACTGGACTCTGGGTATATGGGGGAATCTGTAATCTTTGTAGCACCAGAGGGCAATGATGATTATTTGTCCAACCATCGTGATGCATCAACGTCCAGTCCGTGGGAAGGAGACGCGATGGAGTGCGGCGAGGTCACGTCCGCCGGTGCGGCTAATTGCATAAGACGCCGACGGACCCCCCCAAAGCTAGCCACAGCTCCCCTCCCCACCTCTTTCTTCCCAGAAAAGTAAAAAGGGTCGCGACAAGCTGCAACCGCATGGACTGCTCGCCATGAACCGCGTGTGCTTGCGCTGCCGCGCCGCCGCTGCTGCGAGGAGGCCCCGAGGAACGACGACGACGACGACGACGACGGCAGCTCACGCCATCACCAGACGCTCCTTTGCCGACGCGAGGCGGCCGTCGGTGGCGCCCAAGTGCATCATCGACATCAAGCACATTCGCCAGAACGCGGACCTCTACGCGCGCACCTGCGTCGAGCGCAACTATCCGCAGCAGGCCTCCCACCCGGCCAGGATCGTCGCCGCGCACTACCAATGGCAGCAGCTCCAGTCCCAGGGCCGCTCCCTGCGCGAACGGAGCAATGCGCTGCAGAAGATACTGGCCGACGCGGACGCTGCCGCCCAGGACCGGGCGGGTGCGCAGGCCGAGGCCCGACAGCTCAAGCAGCAGCTGTCGACGATTGAAAAGGGCGAGGCCGCGGCCGTGGCGGAGATGCAGGCCCTGGCCCTGGCGCTGCCGAACCTGACGAGCGCGGAGACGCCCGTGGGTGACGAGCCCACGGTGCTCAGCTACATCAACACGGCGGAGGACGGGGGCCGCCATGTCTCTTCTTCGCGGCGCTCGCACGTCGACATCGGGGCGGAGCTGGGCGTCCTGGACTTTGCTGCCGCCGCGACGTCCTCCGGCTGGGGGTGGTACTATCTCGTCGGCGACGCTGCTCGGCTCGAGCTCGCGCTCGTGTCGTACGCGCTCGACGTGGCCACCAGGCACGGCTGGACGCAGGTCTCGCCCCCGAGCATGGTGTACAGCCACATTGGATCGGCGTGCGGCTTCCAACCACGCGACGCCCATCCGCCGCCGCCGTCCTCCTCCTCAGCGGCGGAGGCTCAGCAGCAGCCGGGGTCCCAAATCTACACCATTGCTCAGTCTCCCACCGACGCGGCCCGCGGCGTACCCCAGCTCTGCCTGGCGGGCACATCCGAGATATCGCTCGCCGCCATGTACGCCAACACGACCCTCCCCCACTCTCCTCCTTCTTCTCCTTCTTCTTCTTCTTCCTCTTCTTCCTCCGCCTCCGCCTCCGCCTCCGCTCAGCTGCCGCTCAAACGCGTCGCCGTGTCACGCTGCTACCGCGCCGAGGCCGGCGCCCGCGGCTCCGAGACCCGGGGCCTCTACCGCGTCCACGAGTTCACCAAGGTCGAGCTGTTCGCCTGGACGCGCCCCGACCCGTCGGCCACAAACGACACCTTTGACGAGATGCTCGACATGCAGACGGAGATTCTGCAGTCGCTCGACCTGCCGTGCCGCGTTCTCGAGATGCCCTCTGGCGATCTGGGCGCCTCGGCGGTGCGGAAAGTCGACATGGAGGCGTGGTTTCCGGGCCGCGGGGCCGAGGGCTCCTGGGGCGAGCTGACCTCGGCGAGCATATGCACCGACTACCAGACGCGGCGGCTCAACACGCGCGTCAGACTGCACGAGGCAAGTCTAGCAGCAGGAGGAGGAGGAGGAGCAGGAGGAGGGAGTGGAGGGAAGCTGGGGTTTCCGTGGACGGTGAATGCGACGGCGTTGGCGGTGCCGCGCGTCATTGCCGCTCTGATGGAGAATGGATGGGACGAGGCGTCGAGGAGCGTGGCGATCCCGGAGGTGTTGCGGCCGTGGATGGGCGGCAAGGATCGCATGTCGTAGTCTGGGCGTCTGCTCGTGGTTCAGGAAAGACGCATCGGGAGCTCTGGGGCGACGCCGTGCAGGGCGGTCTGAGGGGGACAACATGCATGCGTGGCAGACAAAATAAGTCTACAGACAAAATGAGTCTATAGACAAGATAAGTTTATAGATAAGATGAGTCTATAGACAAGATGAGTCTATAGACAAGATAAGTTTATAGATAAGATGAGTCTATAGACAAGATGAGCCTATAGACAAGATAAGTTTATAGATAAGATGAGTCTATAGATAATATGAGTCTATAGATAAAATAAGTCTATAAATAAGATAAGTCTATAGACAAGATAAGCCTATAGACAAGATGAGTCTGTAAATAAGATGAGTCTGCAGACGAAGACGAGGCGAGCATGGATCGGACTGGCTTCCGTCGACCATGTGTCGTAGACATGCATCCGGACAGCTCCTGTTCAGACCTCCAAGCCAGCTACTTTCTACTTTCTTGCCTGCCCAGTACGAAACCAGCTGTCAGTGAGCCACCTCATATATCCCCGTGGTCTTTGGTGAGAAGCGTTTCGGTGGTGGCGGCAACTGTGCACTGGCAGCACGTGTGAGAGAAAGTCCATGAGTACATGGCAGACAATCAGGCCAGGCCAGGCCGGGCCAGGCCGGGCAGACAGCCGTAAAAATACCCAGGAAGCTTTTTTTTTTTTTTTAAACGTAGGGCCCATCTGTTGCCTCCGGCGGCCCTACCGGAGGTCGCCTGCGGCGGGCTGTCCTCGCTCCGCTCGAATAATCGCTGCTCTAACATATAGCCACTCAGCTTATAAACATTGATAATCCTTCCCTTAATACATCTCTGCCTGCGGCGGGCTGGCCTCGCTCGCGCTCGAATACGTGCGACGGGCGCCCCTGCATCGTCGTAAACGGCCCAAACAGCTCTCTCTCTCTCCCTCTCTCTTCCCCTCTCCACGATCCGCCACGCCGGGGCTGAGTGGTGATGGCTCCGGCGGACACAGAAAGAACTGCGTGTCCTCTCACTCTGCCGACGCACCTGCTGGGAGGAGAGGACTACAGCCGAGGCCGAATCATGGCTGAAGAAGAAAAGAACGGAAATCCACAGACCAGCGATCCTTTGTCGCTGCGAGCACCTCGAGCGGAGCGAGGCCAGCCCGCCGCAGGCGACCCCCGGTAGGGCCGCCGGAGGCAATACTGAAAAGAAGAGAAAGAGAAAGGGAAGAGAGAATGGAATGCGAGGACGATGCCGCCAGCACTGCCGCGGAGCCCACCACGCAATCGAAACAAAAAATTGGTCATTTCAAATACATATTCATGCTATCTGTCTGTCTGCTTGCTTGCTTGCTTGCTTGCTTCGCTCGTCTTGTCCGAGTGCGCCCCCGGCCATCCGCCGATTCGCTCATTTACCATCTGTCTGTCTGTCTGCCTGCCTGCTCTGCCGTGGGTCTCGAACAGATTGTACAAAGTCCCCAGAGGTGTGAAGAGAGCACAAAGAGCCGCTTCCTTGACTTGCCGTTCGTTCAATCTCCAGCCACGGACCCCCTCGCCATTGCTTGCTGTCCCGTATAAAACGCCGAATGGAAAGAGTCTCCCCAAGAACAAACACATGAAGCACACGCGCGCAAAAGTGCACAGAAAGAGAGAGAGAGAGAGAGAAAACACTGACATCGCTTTTTGCCCTTGTTTTTGTTGGTTTTCTTCATTTCAGGTTCTCAAGATAAAAAAAAAATAAAAAAAAAAAAAGACATGATGGGGAAAAGACGCGCGCCGTATTGCTGAGTGGGCCAAATCCTAAACAGGAAATATCAAGCAAGCGGGAGAAAAGGAACGAACAAAAATGGGGGCTGCTGGACAGAACGAGAGGACGACAGCCCATCTTGCTCGGGGCAGACGGAACGAGTGGGTGCCCCTTCGACCGGTTGAAGCTCACATGTGCGCCGTGATGCATGCCAAGAATCCATCATGACTGAATTGAAGAAAGTACGCAAATGCGGGCAGAAACCTCCACGCACCAAACAGGGCCAGAAACGCGCGCAATACAAGCTCCCTGGTCAAGACAATTCAATCAACGCTACCGCCACGGACCAGGAGACACGACCACCAAACAAGAATGAAATCAAATAATTGCAGTAGCTTCACCCTCACCCCATCGGGTGTCGGCACCCAGACAACCTCGGTCGGCACCACGTTTGCCACTATGACGAGGCACTGATCGGCTTCGCAGGCTTCTGGTGCGACGTGTTGTTGTTGGTGGTGTTGTTGGTGTTGGTGTTGGTGTTGGTGTTGGTGTTGTTGCTGTTGCTGTTGCTGTTGTGGTTGTTGTTGTTGTTTTGGTTGTTGTTGCTGTTGTGGTGGTGGTGGTGGTCGTCGCCGTCGTGATGCAGCGTCACGCTGTTGAATTCGCTAAACGGGTCTTCGACCTCGGCCCCGGGCGTCGCCAGTCCGCTATCCAGGGGAACGCCCTTCAGCTTCGACCCGCTAATGTCCACGCTCTCGCTTTCCTTGACGTTGCGGAAATTCACCGTGTCGATCCCCTTGGTCGGGTGCGGGATGATGGGAGGCTTCATGTGCCGGATCAGAGCCCACTGCGTCGTGCGGAAGAACGGGTGCGCCTTGATGTCCGACGCCCCGGCACGGGCGCCCAGCCTGCGATTTTCGTCCTTGATGAGCAGCTTGCGGATCAACGATTTGCAGAGACTGGTGGTGCCCGGGGTGTTTCCCCTTGTCAGCAAAACAGTCATCAACGGCAGCCAAATTCCTCTTCACAAACTCACTTTGAAATCTGCGGCGCTCCGGCATGGTCGGCAAACGGGATATCCTCACGCAAGATGTTGGCAAATGTGGCGTTCCTATTCTTGCCCTTGAAGGGCGTTGTGCCGTAGAGCATCTCGTAAATGAGAATGCCCAGCGTCCACCAATCGACGGCACTGGTATGCCCGCTTCCTTTGATGACCTCGGGTGCAATGTACTCCTCGGTACCGACGAAGGAATTCGTCCGGAAGTTGGCGATACAAGACCTCGTGTCGATCGTGGGCAACGCGTCCGTTCTGGCACCGTTCTTGCCAACAATCATGGTGGGCTTGCCGCCGGGATCGGACTGCTTGGACAGATCAAAATCTGAAAGCATTATGTGGCCTGACTGATGCAGCAAGATGTCTGTACCGGCTCGTTAGTTGAGAAAACGCGCTTCGTGCAGGAGGAACGCCATACTCTCGGGCTTCAGGTCACGGTAGATGAACCCCATCAGATGGAGATACTCGAGCGCCGCCGTGACCTCGGCAGCATAGAACCGCGCGTCGTCCTCGGGAATGCATTTGCCGGGACGCGTCTGGAGAGCCCGGAAGAATTCCCCTCCACTGCAGTACTCCATGCAGAGGTAAAGATGGTCTTCGGACTGAAACGAGTGGTACAGCGTGACAATGAACGGATGGTTGCTGGTGGCGAGGATTTCCTGCTCTGCCAAGGCCCGCTTGATCTTGTTTCTCTTGATCATCTCCTTCTTGCTCAACACTGCGGGGGAAAAGTGAGCGAAACGTCAGTCAAGAGTCATCCTCCCGTACGGGTCACGGAGCAGTCCGCGCAGGTTTCAGGTCTGGTTACGAACCCTTCATCGCGTAGAGCCTACTGCTCTTCTTCTCCCTCACCAGATACACTTTGCCCACGTCACCCTTGCCAATGAGCTTGATTTTGTCGAAACTCGAGGGGTTGACCTCCACGTTGCGGACCTTGATCGAGTTGGAGCTGTACGTCCTCCTAAAAGCCAGCGCCGTGCTGGGTGCCGGCAGCGCGGCGAGCACGTCGTCGCTGGCCGAGGCGTGACCGGTCACCTTGACTGGGCCGGCAGCACCGCCCTCCGTCAAGTAGGCGGCGCCAGAGGCGGCGGCCTTTTCGAGGAGGAGAGGACCCTTGCCGAGCTCGGCCGTGGCTGGCCGGTCAGCTTCCGGCAGATGAGGAACCGTTTTGGCGTCGGTGCTGACGAAAAGACCCTGGGCATTGGGGGCACTAGCAACCCTGCGCAGACGGCGAGCCAGCTCCTCCTTGGTCTCGCTGGTGGCCTGGTCGACGGCAACGCCGTTGCTGCCAGCCGCAATCTTCAATTCGGGCGTGTCGGGCGGGCTGGGCGGCACGGAGCCCTCGTTGTGATGTCGCAGGCCGGGCTGGCCCTGGTGAGCAAAGTACGGGTTGGCATGGGCAGTCGGGCTGATGGCCTCCTCGAGCTGATTGCCCTCGCTGGCGACGGTGTGGGCGCGAAGTCGGCCAACCGTATTGCTGAAGAACTTGGCATGACGAGAAGGTTTCGGGGTTCCTGGCGCGTCACTGCTGGTCGTGGTCTGGTTTGCCGAAGGAGAACCGGCGGGAGAAATCTTGTCCTTCTCGCTTCCGCTGCCGCCGCCGTGGCCGCCGCCGCCGCTGCTGCTGTTGCTGTGGCTGCTGCTGCTGTGTGTGGCGCTGTTGATGCGAAAGAAGTTTCGCAGGCGGTGGCTCACCTGTCCGCCCGAGGAGCCGTTCGACTTGGACGAAGGCATCATGGGAGGTGGTGTGGAATTTGTTTGGCAGGATGAGGACGCTCACCAAGTCGGGGCCATCGTCCGCGTTTGTCCAACGACAGGTGCTGTGGGACAGACGAGGATGACTTGTCAATCACGTCCACGAAAACCACCTTGTCAAGCTGTCGAGAGGGCCGCGACGGGAAGACCAGTGGGAGGACGGTGAATGACCGGTGACGGGGGGGCGGAGCGAGGCGGAGAGAAAACGGGATGTGGTGACTGCTGGCGATGCGCACCGAGTCTGTCTGTCTGTACAGCACCCACCAACCAGGAAGCGGGCCCTTCTCCGCCAGGCCAGTGAGGGAGCGACAGGGGAGTAGGGGGGGGGCCGGCGCGCTAGCACTGCAGGCACTTTGACTTCAAGTCCGGTGCCTGTAGTATTCCGCCTGGTCCCCACGGCAGGCTGCGGAACGGGGGGCAAGGGGAGGGGTGCAGCGAGGGAGGACTCAGGACGAGGGAGGGCGGCTCGTGGATCGCCATCGATGACACCGCGCAGCATGTTCCCGCAGCGGCCGGCAAGGCTAGAAAAAAAAAAAAAAAAAAAAAAAAAAAAAAAAAAAAGAATAGATTGTCCCGTAGTGAAGCATCTGTCCAAATGTTGCAGAGACAGGTCAACTCTAGACCCCCCTCCCCCACCCGACGGGCTGTTCATAATTCACCTTGGCCATCGGACCACTTTTTTTCTGGTGCTCGAGTAACTACCCGCCCGTTGAAGCAGCCTGGCGGCGTCGGGCTTTTCGTCAATGCAGGTAGCAATAAACCCTCACGTTCCCAAAAGTTCAGCTGGACTCGAGTGCCAAAGAAAGAAACAAAGGACAAAAAAAAAAAAAAGTTCATGCACAGGCATCCCGATTGGAGCTGTCGTCATCAATCGTGCTCGTCTCCGGGCCTCCCATTCCAACCAACCCGTCTCAGGGGGGCGGCGCTGCATAAACCCAGCGTCGCCTCGCAGCCTGCCGACTGAGACTTGACTCTTTGCCGGCGCCATCCCTTGCCCACTGCGTGTTAGTCGCTGTGCCTCCGCCACGGTCCGACTAGGTTTTCCCGGCTGCTTGGTAAGCTGTGCCGTGGTCGGGTGTTGCACCCCGCAATGGCTGCCAACGTCACGAACCTGTCCTTTTCGAGGCGCCTCTTCGGTGCTTGCGAGGTCGAAGAAGAAAGGACGGGGCAGAATGCTTTGCTGTGATGTGTGTGTGCCTCGTTTTGCAGATCGGAAAGCCGTCGTCCTGGGCCTGGGAAGCACGAATGTGCCGGTACCCCGGCCAAGCCCTGCTCCGCCAAGGCGTCTTATGGGCTGCTTCCGCCTGCCAGAAAAATACGGAGAAATTCTGGCGCGAACCCACCAACAAGCGAGAGGTTTGGGCCATGCTGGGCAGTTTGAATGAAGTGCTGTGACGACGAAACTCACCCCTGTGACACGCTCGGCAGCTTTTGTCCCTCAGACAACGCCCAGCAGTAAATGGCGCGACCCAGGCATCACTCCGAGCTGGCCAACCGCTCGGCAAACTCATCCGAAGACTCGGACGACTCATCCGGGAGGTTATTGTCACGCTGAATCAACAGCTCTTTCAGTCTGCGTCTATTGTCTCTCCATGTCGCAAAGTCTTCCAGCTGCTGGTCTCTGATGGAAGGCGTGACTTGTTGTCCGTCTGGACCGAGAAGATAATCTGGCACTTCTTCATCTCGTAATGCGTCCGGCACCTTGTACGGTGCGTCGCTCGTGTTGCGCGGGCCGTCACCCAGATGCCACTCAACCGGGATCAAATGCGCCTGCTCCAGGTGCGAGCGCCAGCTTTGGACGTCTTTGAAGTTGCCGGCTCTGCATCTCCGCCAGCGACAAGCTCGCTCACCGTCCCCTCTGCCGTGTACGAGACGTACATGTCTCCGCAGAGTGTCAGCGTTGTGAAGCTCCGCCTTGCAGCCTTCCCACTCGCACACAAAGACGACGAAGCTGCATTCCGTCGTCTCGTAGACCTGCCTGGCTGTCGGAGAGGGTGCCCTGGGCGGTCTTCCTGGCCTTCGCGCGACGCCGGGCGCCTTTGGGCGGGCGTGACGAGGTGCTCTCCTTTGCTGTGGGTCGTTGCCTCGCATCACTGCGTACGACATGCCCGGCTTCCAACCTTTGGGCCGTCCCCTGCTGGAGGAGGCTGGCTTGGGACTGCGAGGAGGAGTTGACGACTCAGACGAGGCCGACTTGATGTCCGCCTCCCTCCCGACATGCCTCGAGAGAGCCCACATGCCCGGCAACGTGCTCTGCTTTGTGCTGCCCGGAGGCTGGCGATTCGGCCCAGCCAGGACGACAGCCACATTGGGGGGACGCACATGGGAGACCTGACTGATGTAGGGGTTCGTCGGGTTCAGCGCCCTCTGGAGCCTGGCTTCTTCACCTGCTTTCTTGGTGGACAAGGAGGCGGAGCGCGGAGCGCTGCTGTCCAGTGGTGATGTTTCGTGATGTTTTGGTGGCTTCGAAACACGTGCCTGAGGCGTGACCTTGTCGCGGTCATTGAAGTCCATGATGGCATGGGGCGACACTTGTGTCTGAACAAATCAGATGCGAGCGTGACGGGAGCCTCATCCTTTTGTTTCAAGTTTGTGATGTTTGCAGGAAGCTTGCGACAGGTCTGAAGCGCTGCGTTTGACAGAGCAACGCAACGGGGTTCCGAGCGGGCGACCCACCTCGTGGTGGTTCCTCTCTGCCTTGGCGCGCGTGGGCTGCACTCGGGACGATGTCATCCCCCAAGCGCTTTGCAGGTGGTCCATCATGGGCACGGCATCACCGGAGCGGTGGGAGGCTGGGCAGCGCCGTTTGAGCAGGGAAGCGCTGCTGCCAACGGAGCTCGCAAGTCGGGGCCCGGAAGCTGTTTCTCTCGGTCGTTACACGGGGTGCGCGCCACAGACAGCGATGGAGCTGCAGCCCTTGACTGCGCTTGCGCGGCCATGCAAACCACAGAGACGGCGCGACGCCGTGGCAATGCTTGTCCCTCCAGACTGCCAGCCTGCTGTTCGTGCATGAGGGCAAGCGTGGAGCTGCCTATGCGCCGTGAGCCGCGGGCATCCCAATAACCAGGACGTGATGCTCGGCATCCGGCACTTTGTTGGCGCTCGCGTTGCGCTGGCAGTGCCAGTGAACGGCGTCAAAGTCGTGCCTCGAAGTGCAGAAGTCGCGGGGACCTCAAAAATCATCCAGAAATTCTACCGACAGTCGGGGGGAAGAGGCGTGGACGGGTGCAGAGCAGAGCCATGTAGATGATCCAGAAACGTTCATGGAGAAGAGATGGGGAGGGAAACACATCATACATCCAAACAGATTATCGAGAAGTCCTGCGGACTGTCGAGAGCCATTCCACACAGCTCAGCACCCGCGGCGCAGACAAAGCCCAGCGCTCAGCGGCCGTGCACGCATGCATCATGCCTGCGTGCAGCCGGCTGCGCAGCCCACGCACACAGCTGCTCTCCGCCCCGATCTTGCGAGGCCCGCCACCGGCAGGGCCGCCGGACGTATGCCTCCGGCGGCCCTACCGGGGGTCGCCTGCGGCGGGCTGGCCAGCCAATCGTCGTCGCATCTCGCGTCATCGTCGCGGCCGCGCCAACCACACGCCGCGGCGGGCGCGGAGCTGCCGCTGCTGCTTGCTAATCCATCCATCCATCCCTCCGTCCAGCATGGCGTCATCACACCAGAAAAGAAGCCGTGCTATAAAAACAAACGAAACCACATCGGTCCCTCGAGACCAATCCACAGCACTTCCAACCAAAGGACCCGAATCCGCCCTCTGCCCTTTTTTCCCCTCCAATTTTTTAGTTTATAATTTAGTTTATTGCGTGAGCGGGTAGAGAATGGCCGCGTCGTCGT
>AZGY01000010.1:897018-921573 GCA_001636675.1 Moelleriella libera RCEF 2490 | reverse complement strand
GACCGTGCTGTTGTGCTGGCTGCGCGCCGTGGCGATGCGGCTCAGCTCGGTGGGATGGCGCTCGAGGTCGTTCTGCGTCGACACGCGGCTCATGTTTCGCCCGGCACCGCCGCCGCCGCCGCCGCGCGAGGACGTTGACGATGTGCCCGACGACGCCGAGAGCACCCGCTCGATCTCGTTGCTCGCCCGCCGCTGATAGCGCCCCGGAGAGGCATCGCGCTCCGCCGCCGCGAGCTCCTCGTCAACAATGTCCATTGGCATATCGACGACTGCTTTGTCGCGTCTCGCCGCGAAAAGCGTGGACGCAGCTTGGATTCTTTCTTCTTCTTCTCTCTCTCTCTCTCTCTCTCCTTCCTCAGGTGTTGCCAATCGGGCGTCTCAATGGTCCAATGGCACGGCACGCACACGCACGCTGCACCGTTGTCGTATGTGCAGAGAAAAAGCCCAATGGAAAGAGAGGGAGAAGAGAGGGATGGGCGGGTTGAGCTGGAGAGCAAGAGAGGCTGTTACGCTTTTCCTCCTCTAGCCAGTCCGCCGCCGCCTCCACCGTCGCCGTCAACGAAAAGGGTACGTTCAGCTGCGCGCAACTAAGCAAGCCTCTTTTGATGGCATATACTTGGAGACGCTAGTCACGGATGCGGTGGCAGGCGGGGTCCGTCCTTCTTGACGTTCGATTGGAAGGAGGGGAGGGATTTTGGAGCTAAGAAAAACATAAACACATGAACAAAACCAACGTTCACCACAACAACTAGTCGAAAAAGAGGAAGAAGGAGAGAGATCAAAAATGGCAAGAACGGAAGGGAAAGAGACCACACGACGACGACATGTAATCAATGTTACATGGCGAAATCGGCAACGTTAATATACACATGTAATCTTATACATGCTTAATAACTGTCTCGGCTGAGCTGAGCTTTCACTGGTGGGATGTGTGTGTGTGTATTTCTGGGCCGCCCCCAATTCCCGCCCCGGTTTAAAAAAATTTCTGTAACGAGGAGCTCTGCGGACCTTCCCTCTGTGATTGGGTGTCAAAAAGGCCGGACGGAGGAGGCATGGGAGATGCCAAGCAGGGGAAATGAAAACACCGAGCGGCGCCGGAGAATTCCCGTAGCATGAGTAGGTAGGTATTACATGTGTGCGCAACGCGAGGGCCGAAGCCGACCGAAGCGCGAGATCGCCGAGGGTAAGGTATACCGTACCGCAACTGTGGTTGTTTCATTCGCGAGTCGTCAACATTACTCGCGCAACCAGCCAACAAGAACAACATGCGCGCAATAGTTCAATGAGGTCTTTTTTTTGTTTCCTTCTTCTTTTCCCCCTTTTTATTTCCCCCCGCGGCACCGCAATGTGTTTGCAATGGTACAGCATGCCCATTCACCAACTAAACGCGGCTGCAGTAAGGGAAAAGAAATAACCGCGCGGCCGTTATTCCGCACGCTCCGGAACGGGACATTGTGCACACACCGATGCAGTGACACACAGACCCAACCCAAGCCCGGCAATCTGCCCAGATGGGATCCATCCGACCCAGTGAGGTAAGCAGCTTCATGCAGAACATCAAACATGACGCAGCGCAACCACCCATCCATCCATTCATCCAAACGTCTTTCATTGAATGGGGCGGAAGGGCAACCCGGGTCTTCGGAAACCCCTTGCATCCATGTTCTTGCCCGCCGCGCCGCATGCAAAACCTGCTCGGGCTGCCCGTTTCTGCCGGGTTGGGTGGGCTGGCTTCGAAGGAGGCGCCTTTCCTCTTTGGGACAGGAAAAGGAAGGGTTCTAGAAATCAAGCTCAAACGAAACTGCCGTGCACAACGCCGCCATGCAAAGTAGACCATCCGAACTCAGGTACGAACGTATGCGCATACCTGGATTCTCTACAGTGATTGGCGGCAGGTCAGGGACAGAGACGGTAGCAGAGAGCCAGCTTGTGGGTCAAAAGGCACAGAGCTGCATCCTGGCATGCTCCAGTCTTGCTACTCAGACGCCCCAGCCTCGCTCCAGCAAAGCCGTCGCCTCCTCGAGGCTCAGGCCTGCCGTCTCGGGGTAAATCCTCCACACCAAAACATATCCCGCGCCGCAAATACACGCATAGAGTACAAAGGTCCACGACGCGCCCAGCGCATCCATCAGGGGCAAGAATGTCAGCCCAATGACGAAGTTGGCGCTCCAGTTCGTGGCTGTGGCGATGCCGCTCCCCAATGAGCGCACAGACAGAGGGAAGAGCTCGCTCTGCATCCAGGGCACGTTGCCCAGCCCCAAGGCATACGCAGCCACGTAGACCATGATGCTGAACAGCACTACGTACGCAGGCCCCTCGACGGTCGACTGTATGTGGCTGCTGCTGCTGCTGCCAGGCCGCGTCGTCGCCGTCGTGTCCAGAGACAAGAAAGAGAATCCAAAGGCCGTCAACAGTAAGCCCAGAATCATAAAGGGAATCGAGAATAGCAGGATGCGCCGGCGGCCAGTTTTGTCGACGAGCCCCATTGCGACCAGCGTGAACGCAAAATTGGTCACGGCCACGGTGAGGGACGTCAACGTGGGGCTTGTGAAGCCGACAATGTAAAATATCGTGGCCGAGAAATACATGAGTGAATTCTGTGGCCACACCTGTCAGTCTCATCGACCTGTTCAAGCTCACACCGACGACTTACGAAGCCGCAGAGTTGCTGCAGGCCCTGCAATAGACAGGCAATAGCCAGAGCGCGCCGATTCTTGCCCTCTCGGACAAGATCTTGCCATGACCCGAGCCACTTCCACCTCGACGCTTGCTGATTGCGGAGCTGCATCATCGCATGCTCCTCACGGATCTCAACCTCAATTTCCACGATGGTCCTTCCGGCATCTTCCATGCCACGCAGCGCTGCTCCATTGACCCGGTGAATGATGGCTTGGGCCTGTCTCGACCTCCCTACTTTGACCAGCCACCTCGGTGATTCGGGCATGAAGACGATCAAGGCGGCCTGCAAGCCCGCCGGCAGAGCCCCAAGCCCGACCATCCAGCGCCATCCCGTCTCCCGAGAACCGTACGTCGCGAAGAGCCAGCCGACGACGTAAGCGACGACCTGTCCCAGAGTAATAAACAGGACAGTCGCCGTGACCAGTCGTCCTCGGTGCGAGGCGGGCGCGAGCTCTGCCATGTACAGCGGCACGACAAAACTCGCTGCCCCTACGCCCGCACCTATGATGCACCTCCCTGCAACCATGACCGCAACCGACGAACATGCGGTCTGGATGACGGCACCGGCGATGAACAGGAAGTCGGCGTAGAGCAGGACCTTCTTGCGGCCAAGTCGATCGGCCAGCACAGACGAGAAGGGCGACACAAACAGCGCAAAGAGTGAAGTCGACGACGTGATGACCGACTTGTCCCCGGATGTGAGCTGCCTGCCGGAGAGGGAGGTCCCGACCGACACCAATGTGGCCGAAATGACTCCAGTGTCGTCTGTGTGTCTCTTCTAGTTAGCCAGATCTTATTCCCCCGGGGAGACTTGAAAGCGGGAGAAGGCTCACATCCGAACAAGAGGCCGCTGATGCCCGCTGCCAGGGTCAGGGCCACGATGAAGAAGCCCGGCCTCGCGCGAGGGTCTTTGGAGAGCGTCGCGATGTCCCGTCGAGCGCTTTCCTCCACTGCAGAGGCATGCTCAGTCTCCGGGCCATCATCGTCGCGGTCGCTGCCACGCACGTCATCTGCTATGAGCGGATCCCGCACGCTGTTGTCCATCAGAGCGCGCACTGCGACGTCATTGAAGCCGCCATGAGATGTCAAAATGTACCCATTGGCAGTCTCCCAAAATAGATTGACAGTGGATGATTCCGGCGATATGATGCGACGCGATGGACAGATTGACGAGTGCCGGTAGGGATAAGGTTGCAGATTGGAAGGCGACGAGAAAAAGGGCACGGGCGTTGGAGTTGACGGCCTAGCGCGCTTCGAGTCGGACCCAGGCGGCGGCGATTGGCGCTGTCGCACCGTGCTAGACCCCTGTCGAGAGCAGGTCGCGACCCGTTGACTGCTCCTCGGTCCCCCTCCAAAACCAAGGCGGGGCCCGATTGGTCGCCCAGGTAAACGAGCACTGTCGCTACTTTGGCGGGTGCCTGAGCGGCGGGGGAAAATCCGGGGGAGGACAATCAGCGTGCAACAAGGGAAAAGAGGACTTAATCTGGACATGCAGAGCGATGCATTGCCCTCAAGGTCATGCCTCCGGGCTCTCGTTAAAGGCGTCTATGCCGCTCTCTTCTTCTCCATTTCGTCCCTCCCTCAGCCTTTCCCCAACCCCCAAAGTATCCCGCCGGCCCATCCTTGTCTAAGACAGGGCCGTGTAAGTGACACTCGGCCGCCGCTGCATCGTCACCGCGAATCACCCTCCGAGACATTGACCAGCTGGCCCGTCCTGTCTCGTCGCCATGTCGCAGTACATCAATCTCAACCTCAGACTGACAGATCCGAACGACTCTCAAGCCGTCTTCCGGATCACGTCGGCCCTGGTCGACATGATCAACGGGCTCCTGCTACCCATATATGCCGCCGAGATCGTCGACGAGGCCATCAGGGCCGACCTCGAAGAATGCCATCAATCGTGCCGGCTGACTCGGAACCCAACACCGCAGCAGCTCGAGAGCGGCTTCGTCAGACGGCCCAGGCCAGACAATCTGCTCCGTCTCGTCTGGACGAGCGTGGCGCTCATCGCCATGCGGGTTCCACCAGACCACCGCGGCCAGGGCTTCCTGGTGCAATTCCTGCAGGAGCTGTCACAGTTGCCTCTCTCCCAAGTCCCGCAGAGCGTCGAGTACTCGCACGAGGTGGAGCTCGGGTACCTGTGGACGGAGAACACGTTTCGTGGCTTTAGGGCTAGGATACTGGCCGCCTATCGAGGTGAGACTGACATCAACCATTTCCCCAATCCGTGTCTTGCGTCCGAATCGGAAGACTGAGCTGACTTGTTGACGCGGTCACAGAAACGGCATCAAAGCAAAGGCAAGGGCATGACGCCGCCGCGGGACAGCGATACGTCAACTTCTCCGCGTTCATCTCCCAACTCCTCGTGGCGGGTATACTCGACCCGGCCGAGATCGAGATTCAGATGCTCCATCGCCCTGTCGCCCCCAATGCAAAGCTCGGATCAGAGGTGGAAGGGCTCGAGGCGTGGCCATCGGTTGCAGCGTAGGAGAGATGACTAGATGAGCAGACAAGAAGTATCCGGGCTGATACACAGGTGGGCGTGCTGCCGTCGACGCAGCCGGGGGGGTGTGGCTCAAAACGGTCCGTCACCCCTTGTGAAGATGCCTGTGGGAAGTTTTCGGGACGCATGACTGCATACTAGCCGCCGGATGCTCAAGGTGCCGGTTGAAAGGCTCGCATTTCACACACCTGAGGCCGCAGAATCGAGATGCCAAGGTCCTGAGGAGCCCACCATGAATGTTTGTTAGCGATAAGCATATGATGAAAAGTTACGAAATCATTCCAAGGGAGATGGGGCATCACAGTCGATGGAATCCTGATGTCATTAAACGATCAGCAGCGGAGCGCCCGTCAGCGGACCCGGGCTAGTCTTGAGATGCAGACGATATCTGATCGTCATGTCCTCTAGTAGCCAAGGCTACAACGCTAAAGTTCAGGTTGCCGTCCGCAAATTTCATGAATCTCTTCACGCCTTGGTCGAGGGAATTCGCGCTCAACATGTCATCGTCCTCGGCCAGGAGGCCACGGTCAATCGGTCCGTCTGCACTCCCCTCCAGCTCGTACAGGTGGTTATCTCTGCCCTTGACGAAGGCGATAAAGTGGTGTCCAGCATGTACCTCCGCTGATGGTGTCACCGAGTTTCCCAGTCTGGCTGCTCGCATGTGCGCCTCCTCCAGTTCCTGGCTGTCGTATACCGTCTTGGCCCTCTCGACGGCCTTTAATGGACCAGCGTCGCGGATAAGCCTCTCCAGCACGGAATCTTGTTCTACGAATTTTCTCACTTCCCCATTGGCCACCGTATGTAGCAGCGCGTACATACCGCAGGCGTTCCCAATCGTCTGATGGAACCACATGACGGGCTCGTCCGGGCCGCTCTTGTCGTAAGATGGAACCTGGACGCCCTTGGGCAGACCGTCCTCTTGGCGAACTGCCGTCTGCATCGCGCTTGGGGCGATGAAGATGAGGGCGAGAACAGGGCGAGGTATGTGTGAGAGGAGAGATGCGTCATCGATGCTGTAAACATCGTAGAAGCCCAAGGCAGGAGAGACGCCGAGATGGCGGATCAGGGACGTAAAGACCTCTGGATTGTTCTCCAGTGGTATGAAGACCTTGCGGCCGGACGGCGATATCCAGACTCCTTCTGCAGGCATGTTTCTGACAGCGTTGGTCAGAATAATGGATCTCGATGGCGTCCACGTTGTCGCGCGCAGACGCAGATCATTGGTTGATGTCCGGGTGAGTATGGAAATGCTGGGCGAGGAGGGTTGGCGGGGCGTTTCGTGGTTGAGCTTTTTTGTCATTGAACGCGTGTGCGTCGTGCGTCGCCAGCTGCCTGGCATAGAGGTGCCGGACGGAGGGCAGCAAGGCACACGCCGTGTCGAATTGCCGCACTCAGCCTCAAAACTACGTTTACACACATTTTGGTCAATCCGGCACGGCCATATTTCGCTTGGCGAGCGGCGTGTTGCACGTCCTGGTCGGTATCAATCATTGCTTTGCCCTGCGCGCGCACGCACCGCGAAATGCACCTTGGATGCGAGAACGTGCCGTAACCATCAACAAGCCACTGTGGCTGCAGTGGCAACGAATAGACACGATCACACGCGGCAAGGGTTCGGTAGAGTCGAGCCATCAAAGGCCTATACATGGAATGCTATAATCGCTGCAGATTTTCCGAATCTTGATGGTTTCATTGTGTGTCGAAAATTTGACGTCGTTGATGCTATAGGGTAGCTTGACATAAACATGGCATGGACAGGAAGCCACTAGATGCACTCCTTGATGGCTTGGAGGCATTGGCTCGATTCGAGGACACCAACTCCGGACCCGACTAAACTTTGAGGAAGATGAACGTCGCGTGTAATGTGATTTCTCGTATTCGGGCCATCACGGCAGATTCCGAGGTTATAATACAGTAATAGTAAGGGCCATTGGGGCAGTCACGGGGAACTTGGCCTCGGCTACCAATGTCGGACAGCGCCTGTCGCTCGCGGTCTAAGATGTCAATACGGAACAGGCGCCCGGTCTCCCGGTCGTCGAAGCACTCGACTGCTAGCAACGACGGTGTCCAGCACGGCGAATACGTATGATTGTACGGAGTAGTTGGATCATCAGGTGGCGGTGGTGCTTGGCAATTGGTAAAGCGAGGCGAAGGTGGAGCTGTTCCGGAGGCTCTGCCGGGACGTGACGCTCTTGGCCCAGGTGCCTGGACCGCTCAATGCCTTGTCGAATGCGGTTGCGTGTGACCACCATCAACCTGCGGATCCGGACGGGCTTTGTTTCAAGTTGAGTGCACTGACGAGTGAAACTGGGCTCGGGGGCGACTTGCCGGTGACGTGAGGTGCAGTCATGCGTCGAGCATTGCTGAGAATGCGATGCGATGCGATGCGATGCGATGCCCGCGGAGGAATTCCTTCGGACAAGAGCAAAACGCGACTTGACGACGCAAGAAACAGCGCAGCACGCCGTTGTGCATCCATGGATCCTGTGCAGGGGCTGCAGGGCACTTCCCCCGAATCAGAGCCTCGTAAAGGAAAGTAAGTACTGTACATAGGGCCGGGGCGGCTGTCCAACAGCGACCGTGTCTGCGGGTACATCGTAAAAATAGCCCAGGTGCCAGATTGGGACAGCACGAGTGAACCAGTCCCGGACCCCTTCTCACTCTTTCTCGCCTTGTGTTGCGCTACGCTGCACACACCACGGCCCTCTTTGACTCCTCAACTTCGCATTTCTGCTTCCACCCATGCCTGCGGGCGCATCTTCTACTCTCGTTGTTGTTGCTGCTGCCAGCCTCTTCTTGTGCCGTCTTTTCCTTTTCCGTCGTTGGTGCCGCTGAAAAGGATGAGAATCTCGCTTCTGTACCATCCGCATCCTAATCCCTAATCCTTACTACCCGACTCGACTGTCTCGGCCTCCCACGTTTCGTCGACGGCTCTCATCAGCATATCGATGTCGATCTCCTCCGCACATCACAAACTTACCTTTTAAAAGCGCCGCCTGCCGTCTCCAGACGCACGATACGAGCTCGGAAGCTCGGCACTCACCATAGACTGCGCATCATGCAGTCCTCAACTGCCTCGTCTCAGCGAGGCTTCACGCACCGTCGCTCGCCTGGTGCCGATCCAGGACCACCGC
This sequence comes from Moelleriella libera RCEF 2490, assembly GCA_001636675.1. Taxonomy (NCBI): domain Eukaryota; kingdom Fungi; phylum Ascomycota; class Sordariomycetes; order Hypocreales; family Clavicipitaceae; genus Moelleriella; species Moelleriella libera. The sequence goes on along the minus strand of AZGY01000010.1, from coordinate 913,257 downwards.
CCAGCATGCGACCGAACTCCCCTGGCACCGGAAATGTACAGCCACGATCTTCAACCGCATCAAATCGTTCAGCTCCAGGCAGCACAACCAGACGGACGAACCGAGAAGTAAGATCTTTATTGTTCCTTCGACCATCAACCTCGACCTTGGAACCATTCATGAGCCCCAGCATCTCCTAGCTTGCATATGCTGACGTACATGCGCACCTTCGATAGGGCTCTAGCGGTGCATCTTCTAGCCTGCCGTTGTCACAAATAGAAAAGAGCGTAACTCATCTACTCGTGGCGACTAAGCAGCTGCTTGAGACCTTGACACAATGGTCTCGGGGCCAAGCGACCGACACGGAGGTCTCCGACGTCTACGTTCGATTGGGCTACGAATTCAATATGGCATGCAGAGCCTTTACTGCCATCAGTGTCGACACCTCAGATTTAGGCAACGTTCCCGATCTATTGAGACACATCCTTGAGGCCACACTCAGCCAGGAGGCCAGCGCCGAGAGCTTGGAAAAGTACCTGCCCCGGATCCGAGACATCATCATCAACCTGCTACATGGCCTGAAGCGCAAGCAGCAGAGGTTGCGGCAGAAGCAGGGCCGAGAACGGGATGCGAGTCTACCGGAAAGAACGACGAGCGTGAGCACGACGACGAGCGGCGCCAGCGGGTTGACGAATTTGCTGGACGAGGGCTTGGAAAATGGATATCGACCGGAGTCCCAGCGAGGCGAATCTCTCCAACAAAACCCGAGCACTTCACCAAACCGCCGGCCGACTCCAACTCGAGACCAGCCACGTACCTTGAACGCACGAGACCAGTCTGCGGCCACACAAAACGTCCCTTCGCTACCTCCTTATCCCTCGGGAGACACCATACTGCCTTCCTCGTCTACGGGTGACTTGAATATCGATGCGTTTCCTCCGCCGCCCCCACCCCCGCCAGATAAGCAGTCAAGTGCCTTCGCAGCGCTTCAAAAGGGGGGCGATTTGGAACGTCGAGCCTCTCGGAGATACTCTCAATACCAGATAACCAAGCACCTGGGTGCTGCTGCCAACGCCGTCCCGATTCTGCCTCCCCAAAATACACCCGTCCCAAATAGAGGGAGGAAGGAAGCCAGGGAATCCCTCAAGGCCGTACAGTCTCGCGAGTCTGTAAGACTTAGTCGAAACCTGTCGTCGCAACTCAAACAAGGCGGAGTCGAGTCATCCCCTGCCCGGATGCCCGAGGTGCCGGAAGGTTCTCTCTCTCGTCAGCGGTCGAAAGGTCCCGCTGAGTTGAGCGACACTTCCACGCTTCAGAGCCCTGACGGCGAGAGTGCTCCAAGTGCCACATTGAATGGTCCAGTCCCGGGACCTGCAGCATTCCCAGAGGATCCTGGCCGTTCAGAGCCGCTCCCAGATAAATCAGCCCGGAAAGCCAGGACAGATGAACCTGCAACACTCGCGCGCCTCACTGCCGACTCGAAGGTCGGGGAGTCATTCTTCCAAGAGTCTCCACCCCCCACCCCTACCAAGGATTTGACACTGTTCCTGCAATATAAATCCAAAGTCAAGAAGATAATGCTAGCCGAAGGCCGAGAAGAGCTGTCTATTGGTCGATTGCAGCTCGCATTCATCGAGAAGTTTTCGTGGAACACGCAGCAAAACGGCACAGATTTACCCGAAATCTACATTCAAGATCCCGTTTCTGGAGTCCGCCACGAGCTCGAGGACTTGGCAGATGTCAAAGATCGGACCGTACTGGTACTCAACGTGGAACCTCTGGACGAGGTAAAGCGGCATTTCGACGATGGCCTGTCGACGTTGACGAAGATTGTTCAGTCGATGAAGCAGAACGTCGATGACCAAAGCACCACGTTACAACGCGTGTCTGACAGACAGCAGGAAACGGCGACAGAACTGGCACGACTGGCCACGATGCAACCTGCAAGCCCTGTCAGCGAGGGCGGCAGTGCAGCCAGGGTATTACCCGGCGCCGGTCGCAAGTTGAAGTCGGGTCAAGCCGGGGAGATACAAAGCCTGCGACGCGATTTGGCCGTCTTGCGACAGACGTACTCCAGTTTCCAATCGGATGTGCAGAAGTCCATGGCCGTCATCAGGCAAAAGGCCGCGAACGTGAAGACGGTGACGGCCAAGGCAGCTGTCCCTGATATCGAGGGCGACGCAGGCTACTCCTATGTGGCCAATGGACGCAAGCAGATGAACACAGACTCGGACCGCCTCGTAGGAAAGGTGGATGACCTGCAAGACTTGATTGAAGATTTGCGCAAAGATGTGGTGCATCGTGGCGTCCGCCCTCTGCCCCGCCAGCTGGAAGACGTTGCCAAGGACATCACCAATCTCACCAAGGAGCTGAAGAAGATGGAAGATTACATGAGTGCCGAGAAGCCCATTTGGACCAAGATTTGGGAAAAGGAGCTCGAGGACGTATGTCAGGGCCGAGATGAGCTGCGCCTCATGGAAGACCTCCTCGTAGACCTACACGACGACTTGGACAAGGCATCCGAAACGTTTACACTGGTTGAGCAGGCGACCAAGGAGCAGATGAAAGATAACGGCACCACTGCCAGCGCCAGCACAGCCAGACAATTCTCCAAGGGACTGTCCAATCTCGGCAACAGTCTCAACCAGAGTGCAGCCAAGGAGGACGTCCTGGGCGAGGTGCGGGCCCTGCAACCCAATCACGAGAACCGCCTGGAAGCCATCGAGCGCGCGGAGAAGCTCCGGCAGAAGGAACTCGAGGGCAGAAGCGGCAACGAGATGTTGCGAGAGATTTCCAATTTCGTGCAGGACGGCAAGTTGAAGAAGTCGGGTGGCTTCGAGGAGGTGGAGCGCGCCAGGAAAGCCAAGGACGACAGGATCCGCCGCGAAGTGTGGGAGCGCCAGAACGGCATTGTGCCCGACGAACCCTTTGGAGATGACGGCCTCCAAGAAGAGGAGGGAGAAGATGGAGAAGAAGAATCAGCAGCAGGAGAAGACGGAGCTGTGGACGGGCTTACTCCTCGCGGCAGTCGGCCGGGATCAGCAGCGGTAGAGGACCCGTCAAAGGAGGACAACCGGTCAAGTATGTGAAGAGGATATGAACAAACAGACGACCAGAAACATCAACGCAAGTCAGGATGTCGGTTAACGGCCGACGAGTGACCATTTATGGGGGAATAGCTCATTCATATGCACCTTCTGTCTTTGTGCTCTCCGGGACGGGGCAGATCACCACGGGCGATATTTCTACTTATTGTTTTCATAGCGGCAGGCGAAGCACCAAAAATGATATTGATAGACTCGGTCTGAGGGTATCGGACTGACTGACTGACTGACAGCCTGACTATCTGAGGGACAGGGGGGGGCATAGCCAGAATACACGCGCATTCATCTATGCCGCGATTCGCCCACATCTCTTCTACTGACTTGTTCTACGTGAAAGCGTGAGCATTTCCCCGCGTGCGAGAGTTTGGTATGTAGTTAGGTCCGCAAATTGCAAACATTTTCTCGCATTGTCTTATTTCTACGTGATTATGTGAGCGTTAGCCATGTGAGACAGAACCCGTCGTGTAGTAGTAATATGGTGCGCTGCTGTTGGCTTCGGCTACCCCAGAAGCGTCAGCTGCTCGAAGCTGGCTATGGCGGGAGGAGGATCCTGGCGCTTGAGCTGGTCCTCCATAAAGTCTTGCAGCACGGCATCGCCGCCTGTTGCGCGCCACCCCTGCTGCTGCTGCTGCTGCTGCTGCTGCCCTCCTCCAGCAGCAGGAGCATCGTGCAAGGGGGCAGAAGAAAACACGTCGTTGACGGCGGTCCGACACGCATCCACCACGTCCGTCATCAGCGCTTCGGCGGCGCGCGCGCGCTCGGCCATGCCCCTCCTGACCAGGGCAAAGACGAGCCGCTGGACCTCTGGCTTCGTAGCGGCCACGCGCTCAACCAGCCGCCGCACGCTGTTGACGAGGTACTCCTCCTCGTAGACGGTTCCCTTGCGGCCGCGCGCGCGCTTCTTCTCCTCGCGCTTGCGGTTCTTGCTCGTCGCGCGCGACACGCCCGTGCCCGCGGTGCCCGCGCTGGCGCCCGTCTTGCCCGTGTAGCGCGTGAAGAGGCTCGCGCTGGTGGACATGCGCGAGCTGGCGGCGACGGACACGTCGTCGGGCACGTCGAGGCCGCCGGGCCGCTCGCCCTCGTAAAAGGCCAACGGGTCCTCGATGGCTTTGCGACGGAGGTCGGCGATGCGGGGCACCTGCGCGAGCAGCTGCGCCTTGCAGTCGGCGAGGAACTCGGTCGTGCTGCCGAGTGCCTCTGCGAGGCCGACGTCCACGGCCGAGTCGAGGAGGTCGTGGCGCGATCGCTGGACCGCGAGACGCATGGCCTCGGCAAAGTGGTACCCCTTGCACAGACACTTGATGGCCGTTTCCACGGACGAGAGGTGCTCCAGGTGGATGGTGGCTGCGGCCACGTAGTCTTTGGCCTCCCGGAGGCCGTCGGCGAGATTGGCTGCCAAGTCGGCCATGGCGTCCGCCGACAAAGGGGGAGATTGCTGCTGCTGCGCGGTGAAGAGGCATTCTTGCCAGCAGGTGGCTCCGGCTGCGCGGTAGCACGCCGTGGCTTTGGCGTGGTTCCCGAGCGACTCGTACGCGAGGCCGGCCTCGCGGTACGAGCACTTGGTCTCGAGATGTGCGGCGTAGAGCGACGTGATGGCCCGTAGGCGGGCCTGGTCGTAGCGGTATATCCGCAGGGCGTCCTGGTGCAAGGCGTGTCTGGTGGTGTAGGCGCAGAACTCGTCAAACGCATCGAGCGCCTCGAGATGGGACAGGGCTTTGGGCCGTCGGGCAAGGTGGTCGTCAATGGCAAACTTGCGCCGCAGCTCCGGGAGGTCGTGGAGGCTCTGGATGAAGGGAAGGTATTCTCGCGGGTCGCGCTGGGACTGCTGCGCAACCAGCAACGCTAGATCGAGGTTGTACAGGCCCAGTGCGTTTTCGTAGAGCCGATTGACGTCGACGAGGAAGCAAATGTGCTCGACCGCCTTTTCCGCCACCTTCTCATCCTCTTGCATGAGCTCAGCAACTAGCAAGAGGCCATCGTCCAGGGCAGGTGGCGATTTGCACACGTGTGCGGTGATGATGTTTTGGAGATTGCTTGCTTTGCGGGATTGGAGACCTAGGAGAATCGCGTCGCAAACCACGTTCACCTTGGACGGGGACGGGGGGGAGGCCGAGGGTACGGCGGCTGTTGTGGAATCCGGCGCAAGGCCTGTTTGATGTCGTGATCGTTTGGTGTCCTTGTACATGGTTTCGGTCACGTCCTCGTCCCTAAGCACTGAATTAGTATTTCCACTGTAGAGAGCGGACGGAGGGTTGAGGCTGTGGGTACCGGAGAGATGAAAGAAACAGATCAATATAGGCCACATCATTCAGTTGCTCCAAAAAAAGGCCGACACTGGCCAAGAATTGACTCGGCTGGTGATCGTACAAGATGTTCATGTCGACCCTCTGTGTGCGACAGTAGGAGAAGGCTCGTGAATAATTCTTCTCGTCAATGAGCTTTCGGATGCCGGCGACAACCATGGCTCGAGGGAAGATGGTCTCGACGTTGCCCCGGGGCATTTGGAGCACGACGCTCATGTTTGTCGGGATGGCGACGGCGAGGCGAGATCCTCGCTCGACACTGCGGCATCGTTCATCCAGCTCAGGGTCATCCTCGGGGACCTCGAGTTCTTCCAACCGAATCAGTCTGCGGTTCTGAAGGCCTCACCGAGCAAGCCGAACACTCACCTGCAACTGCTGATACTAAGTGAACGAATTTGATGAAATGATTGCTCGTCGTGAATATGAGATGGCTTGGCGTCACGACGAAGGATGTGCAATTCTTGCTCAAAAGCCTCGAGTTGGCGTACATGTGGCCACTTCTTGACAATCCAAAGGCGACAAGCTGTTCATCAGCTCTGCTGACTTCGAACCACGGGCAATGGGTGGGAAACTGTATAAACAGGTCCTCAGAAGTGCCATTAGAGAATTTATAGAGCCGACCCGTCGTGTCCTGACCGTAAGATTCCAAAGTCTCTACGTCCTCGTACGCGGATGTGGACACTAGCGGCTTTCCTATGTCGACTGGGCTGAGCGAGTTGGAGTCCATGGTGACCGTGAAATGAGCGAACGAAGAGTCACCTCGAGCACAAACAAACTGATATTGGTATTCTGATAGGCACCAAATGCGGAGAGGTATGAGACCAGAATCAGCAAGGGGAAAGCTGCCCACCAACTTGGGCTTGCCGCTTCGGCCCTTGACCACCGGCCACTCATAGACGTCAACACCCCGATGATGCAGAACTGTGAAGTGGGCATTGTGACGCCCGAACGCGATGTCAACGACGAGGGAGCCGGCCAAAACATCGAACAGCGACATTGGCGGCGGCACATTTGCCATTCGGAAGGGCGTAAGCCTGACAGTGTCGCCGTCGATCACCGCCACGGCGCCGTTGTCGTGCGGCGGGAGGCAGGACCCTCTGGCTGTGTGGAATATCTCTTCGACAAACGTGACTCCTGATGTCGAGGCCGCAGCAAAACGCAGAGCCTTCTCGGGGTGCCAGGAAAGACTGCAGATGCCGTGGGGGATGGGGATTTCCCGCTTCAGGTACCAATGGTAGTTGCCCGATGTCCACAGTTGGACGCAATCCTCGAGAGTGACAGCCAGCACTGTGGAGTCAGAGTTCCAGTCAAGACGAATGCGTTGCTCAGGAGCAAGAGACCTCCCGGGCGAGCGAAGCGTAAACTGACCGTGTCGGAGGCCATTCCTCTCGAAAAAGACGACATCGACGCGCTCTGACAGACGCTGTATGCCGGCAATCAGATTGCCCGATGGCCTCCAGCTGAGCGCCCCCTCTAGTCCATCGACTGGCTCACTGGCACTTTCGAGCTCGCCCTTCCTAGAAAAGACGCGAACCACACGCCTGCTGCCGTCCTGGACTGAGTTGAGGGCCACAAAAGCGCCGTCGCCGCGCCAGCTGATGGTCGCCGCACCATCCTCGAAGATACTCGGCAGACCTTCATCTACTTTTTCCGGAATGGTTGGATCGCGCAGGGCTTTGGCTCCACGACCCTGGAACTGCGTCTCCTTCTTGCCCCAGCCGACAGATACGTGCTTGGAGGCCTTCAAGTCCTCGGCAGTCAGTGACACCTCGGCAACCGGGTCAAAAGTAGCACTCATGAATAGGGCGACATTCGACTTGGTGGTGACGAGCAGAAGCTCTTCATCCGGAGACCATTTCGCCGCCGTGATGTCGGCATCTAGCGATCCCACAATCTCAACCACGCCATCGCCATCGCCGGCTGACGATAGCGTCTCCTGGACTGTGATGATGTCTCCCCCTTCCAGGACGATGCAGGTAATTCCTGGGCCGCTGAGATGTTGCAAGCTGACGATTCTGTCCACGGGCAGATCCGGGTTTGGACTGGGCGCATCCCATACAGCAATCGTTGTCGGTGAACTAGAAAGTTCCCTATATTAGAAGAAACAGCGTCGCGGCTGGAAAAACCCATTTTTCTCTGGGCGTCGAATTAGACTAGAAATCGCAACATACAAGGCATCTTCATCGGATATTCTCAGCAGCTGGATGCTTGAATTCTCTTCCGTCGGTCCAATCGTACAAAACACCTGATTCGTCTCAGGATTCCAGCAGACAGACGTGACATCAGGACGACACCATCGCCCGAAGCGAAGGTTGCGCAGATTTCGCATCTTTGATAACCATGGGTTGAAGATGCAGCTGCGAGGAGGCTTAAAATGTCTATAACATCAAGCCACTGGAGAATCCTCGGTATTCATCAGGCGGAGGCTGGTGAGGTGCACAGATAGAGACGTCTAGTGTGTCGTGGGTTTTGCGATCCAATTTTTTTTCTCCGTGGTGTTGATCTGCACCAATTGGGCGCTGGTTGGCGTCTCTCATGCAATAAATGGGTAAAGTTTATAGGCTGACAAGGTGGGAATAGCGGAGATGCTATTGGCTCCGGTCACTCTTTGCGTGCACTTCAACCATCGAAGCGCAGGTTATACTCGTTTGCTTTGAAAAAAAAAAAAAAAAAGTAGGGAAGAATGTAAAAAAGGAAAAAGAAAGAGGAAAGAAAGAGATATAAGGGTATATGCGAAGGGACCATGAAGCGCATTGACAGACTCGCACCAAAAAATAAAAAAAATAAAAAAAATCAAAGAATGCGAGCAGATTGAATGAACCCTTTCCCTTGGTGAAAATGAACAACCTCGCTGGAGCGCTCCGGGCCATATTGCTCATGTCTGAACGAGATGAGCCGTGCAGTTAGATAGCTCTTTCCTAGCTTCTTGACTAGGAAGAGCGAGATCAACAACATCAATGGGATTCGGAACAAGTGCCGCCGACTTGAAGACCGCCTCGACTTCGAGTCATGGGCGCTATGAGCCAGGCTGTCCATTGAAGAGGACCTCCCGCCATACCCGAGATGTTCTCAAGGTGCCAACACGACAAATCACCGATTGGCGCTGCTGTGTGAAGAGTTTGGAGTGCGAAGGACGGCTTTTACGTCATGCTGGCGGGTGCCCCCTCCTATGTCGAGCTGCGTCGATCGAATGAGAGATTGTGGTGCGGCGAGTGTGGTCATCTTCTGCGCTTGTCATGCGGGAAAGCAATACTGCAAACACGCAATCAAATTCCTCACGAAAATGCAAGTGGCCAAGTTGACTTTTCTGCGATTCGCCGTGCCATTGCTCTTCACATCATCAGTCCAAGGTCGCGCGCCCAAACTCAGCTTGTGGTTTAATGTAACAGCAGAGAAGCCACCACGCCATCATCGTCCACCACCTGACGTGCGAGCCGTACATGTCACGCCACGAGTGAACCACCTTGACATCTACATCTCCCCATAGTCCCCCGTGTTTGCTTGCCTACCCGTGTTCTACAATCTGCCATGTTTCAACGAACGGGCGAGGCTCGAGGCACGACCAAAATTTGGTCAATGCCGGTTCCCAATGCCCAGCGGGTGGCGACTTCAGTTCCGTGCCAAGCCGACGCCGACTTTCTTGGTGAAACAGAAAACAACAGAGTGACTGAGAGAGCTGAGCATCGAAAGACGTGCTGCGCAGGATTCTTAACTTCCGCCCGGTCTCCCCAAAGACCATTCAGAAAAAAGGGCGAAAGGAGATGAAGAAGTAGTAACCCAGCCTTGCATGAGGAAATTCACGGACCGCACGAGTCATCACCGATGGCCCAGCTGCGAAATGAAAACAAAAACATTGAAGACTGAACAATCTCGACCAACCCCAACCCCTCGCTCGGCCAGGAAACCTCGGCTTCGGCTGCGGGTCAATTTGCTGTTGCTTTGAGGGTGGCGCTTGACCGGAATTCCGTCTGGCTTTTTGCGGCTGGCATTAGCGCGCAAGCGTTGGGGTGCCGCGCCCAATCCCGAAGCTTCAAAAGTCCATCACCTCCTCCTCCTCCTTGCCCTTGCGTTGGGCCTGCATCATCAATACCGAAACCTTCTCCTCGTAGCCAATTCTCTTCTCGCCCTGTTTTCCTGGCTGTTTTCAACTGCCACCCTTGTGTGCCGGTGAACACAATCCCCAAGAAGTACTTGATCAATTGACATTGCCGATTGATCGCCACAGCAACTTCATCCCCCCCCCCGGTCATTCTCGTTTTTTTTTACCCCCTCCTTTTCCCCCCTTCGCCGGCAGAACCCGTTCGACCATGGATGTAGCTTACAACCAGCACTCGGAACGCGCGCGGCGCAAGAACCGCTCCACCACAAACATCAATCATCTGTCGTTGGCACCGCTCACGGTCAAGCTGCCCATCAATGACAGCGATGCCATCCCTGAATCCCTCACCAAGCTTCACGGCACCTACCTTCAGGGCAAGTCAGCACCAACGACGCCGCGACTCCTATCACGGGGATCCGTTACACCCGGTTCCCGAGCCCATCACCACCACCACCACCAACACCATCGCACACCGTCAGTCTCGGGCGGTCCTCTCTCCAAAAGCAAGTCCTCGACACATCTGAGCGTGGGGCTGGCGTCCAAGAGGTCCAGATCCGGGGCCTCGTCGCCGCGCCGACGCGATGCCGCCGCTGCCGCCATGGGAAACGGTAACGAGAACGACAGTGATTGGCTGTTGCGAGCGGGAGCCCTACTCAGCTCAGAGGCGAGGGAGTACAAGGGCCAGTCTTGGCTCGTCTCGCGACAGAGCTCCACCAGCCTCGCGGGCATGCACGATGCCGAGGAGGAGGCCTTCGAGCACGAGCTGGCCCGGGAGCGAGAAGCCGTCAGTCACCGCGCCAGCCGGCGAGGCAGCTCTGCCGTGGCCGACGACGACGACGACGTCACGCCCAACAGGAGCAGAATCAATAGCCGCTTCAACAGCCGAAAGCATAGCATGGCTGAGAGCCGCAGCCATATAGGCACCCCGCTTGACCGCTCCGGTCTGCTGGAGGGCGGCGATTCCTACTTTTCCACGTACGATGGACCCGACTTTGTCAACCTGGACGAGAAGCTCGAGGAACTGGAGCAGGACACGACGCACGAGGACGAGGCCACGGTGCGGAGACTGGTGCGACACGGCACCGCCGGTCAGGGCTCGTGGATCAGCAACGTTATTGGCTGGTCCCTGTTCAAGGTTGACGAGAACGAGGAGGAAGAATCCGACGAGGATGAGGGGGACGAGGCGGACCATGAAGAGTTCGTGGCGCGCCTGGGCCGCAGCAACAGCTCTCACAGACACTTTGAGCATCTTCTTCACGCCCCCGCAGATCGGTTGCCGCCGCCTACCTCGGATGAAGGCGGCTGGAAGGATGCGGCATGGCTGTTGAGTGTTGCGTCCAAGGTTATGTTTTGATTGACTCTTGGTACAATTACGGGCTATCTATCTTTATTTTTCGGGCTGTTTAATTATTATCCATTTCTCTCTCTCTTTTTATTCTCCCAGAAGCTCTAGAATACCGCAGCAGTCACATACGATATGCATCATATATTAATGATTTTTTTATCGAATCTGGACGGGCCGATGAGCTTCGTCCATGTCCGATTCTTCTTCGTCATGCAGACCCCGCCTTTGATCTGGATTCTCCTCGACCGCCAAGTCTCGGCGATGATCTATGCATGCCGAATGAATCAAGTGTTTCTTTTCTCCCGCCGCCTGGGCCCTGTCTTAGGCAGGACACACTCATCATCCGATGTGCACCACATGCGTGCAACACTAGCCACGCATGGCCGATTCCTATTTTCCGCGGGGTGTCATCATTCGTACACCTGCACACAGGTCGGCAAAGGCAACGCGCTCACCGCCACCTCGAGCACCCACGTGCGTCGCCTGGGCCGCCTCACACTCTTTCTTCATCATGATGTGTTGAAACGGCACAGTGGGCGACTGGATTTTAAACCGGGGCAGGACCACGGAGTGGAGAGGGGGGGGAAGGAAAGAGAGGGGGAATAGAGGTTGCTGGGATTTGCTTTCTTTTTTGGCTTCCCAGCGCAGCCGGGGATTATCAGAGACCCTTGAAGTTATCTTATAATAACCGCCGGCTTATTGGGTTGTCGTGGATCTTGCGTCATTGTCAGAACACACACCACAACCACATCCCTACGTACTACACATTGGCACATTGCAAGCCCACTTCACCGCAGCAGTGGTCCCCCTTCTTCTTTCCTTCCCTTCCCTTCCCTTCCCTTCCCGGGCCTTAGATTTGAATACGCAATGTCTGGGCCGGGGCTGATCCAGTTGTGCACTATGGTCATACATATCTGTGTGACAATGATTTGTGTGCCTCGACCGATCATGTCCAACCGGCGTGTGTTATGTATGTAGCGCATCACGTACGTGTTTGCACATAATTCTCGCAGCAGCAGCAGCAGCAGCAGCGCGTGGGTGCATACATACATACATGCCCATGTGCATGCACAGGAAAAAAGCCCGATTGGGAAAGCGTCGGCGTACTACAAGTATGAGGTGGCAGTCTGAGTTACGTGGCCGTTTACAAGATCTGGGTGTGTGAGCAACCCGTCATCATCGCGCTGATGAGCCAGCTGAGTGCTGCGGGATACGCGTCGCGCAATGCCCCTTTCTCTCACCATTACCTCGGTCAGATCGCTCCATCGCGCCTGCCACAGCACCTGGCCAAGTCAAACTGGGCGTTTACGAGAATTTTCCTGGGAGGGCTCGGTCCGGTGATTCCTGAACATGACGAAACTCGCGTTCTCGTGGCAAACACACACACACACACACACAAAAGCGGACTGAAAAGAAAAAACGAGATGTGTGCAAATCTTTCGAGACGGCCCGAGCCTGCCGGCCGCTTTGTGAGGCTAGTTCTGCTGGGATTTTCTCCGGGTGTACCTTCTTTGTGTCTGAGCATGCATCTAGCAGTGTAAAGTAAAGAATAGAGGAGGAGAGAAAAGAAAAGAAGAGAAGAGAAGAGAAGAGAAGAGAAGAGAAGAGAAGAGAAGAGAAAAAAAGAGAAAAAAAAAGAAAAGAGAAGAAAAGAAAAGGAGAGAAATAAAAGAGTCAAGGGGAAAGACAAGGAAATAAAAGAGGGGAAAAGGAAAGAAAGGGAAAATAGTATTAGACCTGAATGGCCGTGTCTCCTTGGTCTACACGTGGCCCACCTTGTCTGTCCATCATCATCACGATATCAATCTTTTCAGTGTTGGGCTACCTGCGCGGCTGGGGGGGCTATGGCGCCCACAACAAAGACGCTCGTGGATCCAGCGCAGGCCAGCCGTTTCCGCCCGTTGGCACCTCCGAGCATAGCGCTCATGATCGTCACCCTCACTTGGTCGTAGTCTTTTGTCGTGTTTGGGCGGGCGACGCATGATGGCCTGTCGCGCAACGAGTGCGCTACCTTTCAGCCGTGATGGATAGTCATCGTGGAAAGCCCATTGTCCTCCCTTCCACTGCTAAGCCGGCAGCAATGAGTTGCAACCTCCGGAACCTGTCGTTTCTCTACCCCAATGCGGTTTCTTCTTTCAGGCACGGTTGTTACGCTTTTTGGGCAGGCAGCCGGTATAAATAACCCTGCCAAGCCCAGATCAGGCCCCGAAAAGTAGACGCCTGATTGATAGACTGAGCCAGGAATAGGTACAGACCGGCGTTGATTCTCTACTGTGATTGCTTTGGTCTTCACACTGATATAGCCCTTCCCTTGGTCCTAGTCATGCTTATTGCCGCGCAGGACCCAGAAGCGATACTGCCAATGGGGCCGACTTACACGCCCTCAGTGGAAGCTCGGCATTCCTGGATCAGACCGTTGAGGGTTCGCTTCGATTCCTTCCTACAGAAAACTTGGCGAAGACTGTTCCCCTTCCGACCTCCCAGAAAAGAGCGATCTGCATGTGTCACATAGGTGCATGTGTCACATAGGCTGCTCCAGGCTCGACACATGCAAGATCTCTTTTTCCTGGGAGGTCAGAATCGAGTTGTTGGCCATGATGCAAGGGGTGCTTCTCCTCGAAAATGCTGCCATTGTTTGTGAGAGAAAGCTTCATTCCAACTTGTGAGAGAAAGGTCCATTTCAACTTTACATCACCACACTTCTCGAAGACATGATGCTCAGTGTGGAAAAGGGCGTGCCCCTTCGATCAGGAATTCGATATCACAAAAGTGAATTTGGAGAGCATTTGGTCCTGGCGGCGGAGGAGATGCGGATGCACGACCCTCAGTGACCGGGGCATGGCACGGCTCGCAGCTTGTAGAGATCAGATCCGGAAAATAACACCTCTCGCCCGGTAATCGTGAGACTATGGGGAAGCAGGTGCGAGTTAACATGGCGAGAAGATTTTCAGCATCTCACTTGAAAACAGTCAGAGACCTGCGGCAACAAGAGCTGACCTTGTCTTTCGTCCAACTGAGTTTTGTCTTCGCCGGAGAATCTGCGAAAGATGGAACCATCGAGATACCCTTCGCTCTTCTGAGCCCCATGCTTGCGTCACCCATCGTTGTGCTCCGACACCTTACTTCCCAGACCAAACCTGTGGACCCGGTGCAGAACTTCTGTAGAACTTCTGGATTCTTGAGAGGGCGTTCTGGCACGGCAATATCGAGAAGACTGATGTCAATCTTGCGCGTCGTTCACAGGCCCGGCCTGGGACGGTCTGTCCAGCAGCCTTTCGGAACAAATAGTGATATTTCTTGCTTGGACCTCCCGGAACATTCTTGAAGGGTCTTGAAAACTTCACAAGTGCACTGCACATATTTTGCAAAGATTGAAACACTATGAAGGCCAAGGATGATGTGAAGTAATGAGCCATAAAGTGAAGTATCTTGGGCTTTCATCCCTTGATTTGTCGGAAGGGGTTTTAGAGCCATCATCGCCGCGGTGCTAATCTACTTCCTTGCTTAGAGAGCTGGGCCAGAGGGAAGAAAGCAGGCACAAGATGAGCGCTGAATGGCATTGCTGGCGACAGGCCCCGTCTCGAAATGATCGCCCCATCAGAGCGTACCCGAACATGACAGACAGCACCGCGCCTATCTTCAAGTTCTGCGCTTATGCGCCCTCTTGGGTAATAAACCAGTCCGACCTTTGGAGGGGGAAAAAAAAAAGTCCTGTCTCAAGCAGGGAGAAAGAAGAGGCTTTCTTCGTGCTCCCAGGACGAGCCAAATTGATGGGATTGGGGACGTTTTGGATGGAACAGGGTGGAGGGAACGGGAAGTCTGAAATCCGATGCAAGCGCTCGACAGTTCATCATCAAGATCTCGTCTCAGATTTTGCATACTTTTCGACTTCTCGCAGCTTCACGTTTGGCCCACGTCCTCGAGATTCTCCATATTTTATTCCCTCGAGTCCGAGTCGCTGTTGGGCTTGCTGAAGCCCGACTTTCACTGCACGCTCAGAAAAACAACGTCTTGACCGGACTAGTGACGACATTGTGCTGCTCATTGAGCGGTACAGACTTACCAAGGCGATCCATAGAGACCGGGCCTTACACCTGCCACTGGCCTAGTTTCAGGTGTCAACTGGACAAAGACCCGGCTGCGTGAAGCGGTCAATCATTGCCAGCTTACAATGTGTGTGACATGCAAGGGGCGTGTCCTCTTGTTAGTCATTAGTCAACTCAACGGAGATGCACGGCTTAGCAGTTCGCCGTGCCAGGAATTGTGGTGTACGAGACCAGAATGGACGCCAAATCATTCCAAACCCGCGCGGCTTTGCTGGAAAACGGGACAATAAAGTTTGCTTTGCCAGACGATGGCTCGGCGGTGGGCTGAAAACAGAACTGACAGCGCAGAGCGCAAAGCTCAGATAAAGCTGATGCAATTGGGTTGACACAGGACTCTGCATCGGCCCTGGAGTAAGAAGGCCATCTTCTGCAGCTCAGACACCCCGTCGGTCGAAGAGCAGTGAGTGAAGGCGTACCCCTCGGCTGTTCATGTGATGTAAGTCTGACCAATTATCTGATGATTTGCTAATTTTAAATCTGCGAGTTTCATCTATTTCCCAAGGGTCGTGCACTAGAGAAATTCAAAAAGGAGATTTTGACACACGTGGCTTCGGGAATGCGCGGGGATGGCAGTCCGTTGCCTGCCTCGGATAACGCCTCCGTCTCAAACAGAGCCCGCTCAGGGCGGCTTTTGACGGAGACCAGGGACGGGAGCGCATTCTCCGAGATGTGCGGTCCAAGGTAGATTTGTGTCGAAAGTCTTCATAGTAGATGCCCAATTATGGCCCATGACAAGGATACGGAAATGGAATACCGGCGGTTATGCTCATGTGCAGGTATGTATGTACGTAGCCGGGAGACAAAGAAGCAGCATGGGGACACGGCAGTGAGTACAGTAGGCCTGCATCCGATATGCCAGGATCAAGTGTCCCGACCCATTCTTTGGTCGAGATTGGAGACCCAGTCTTCTCCAAACGCTTCTTCTCGTCTGTCGCTCGGCCAAGCCACGATTATGATTAGTGGCGAGCTGACGGTCCGATGATCTAGGCAGGGGAAACGTCGGACGTTGCCTGGTCAAAGCGGTAATAGAGTCGACTTTTCCTTTGATGGGATGGCTCTGGCTCTGATAATGCCAGCAAAGAGAGCGCGTGCCACGTCCCGATCTGAGCACGGCAAGCGCCTCGACGAACCATGTTCTCCTCAAAGGAGATGGACTCAGGCGGCGGCTACCGTTCCATCGGCCCTTTGCATACAGTAGTCGACATACCTGATGGGGTATTTTTTCGAAATCGTGGAATGCAGGCTGCATCTGCGTGACGGCCGAAAGAAGACGTGGTGCGAGGCCGGCGGCGGCGGTCGAGTG
>AZGY01000010.1:797129-897008 GCA_001636675.1 Moelleriella libera RCEF 2490 | reverse complement strand
GGGGGGGGGGGGGGGGGGGGGGGGCGGATTGGAGAGGGGTCCTCATGGTGCAACCACATGTGGCACCGGAAGGGCTTGGAGGGGTACAGTAGCACGAGGGAGGGGACCCTGGCGACGTAATTTGAAAAAGGGAAAGCGAAAGTCGGCAACACTCGTCCCGTCGTTCTCTATCCCCCCCCCTAGAAACACTAACGCAGGCGGCCCGTGAGAGGGAACGGTTTGTTCTTGCTATTGCCTGCTCGATTGCCGAGAGATTGCAAGAGATGGAGGAAGATGTGAGGGGAGGGGGGAGGGAGGAGGGAGGGATTCGTTGTAACAAGCGGCACGCCTTGACCGTCTCTTGCGGTTGATGATGCGGCAATGCGGTGATTTGGTGGGTGATTGATATCACGACAAGATGGCGTCGCCGATCCTCCAGTGCCAGCGCGTGTCGCGAGGAAGGCACACGCACACCGGTCACCCGGGTCAGGTTTTCCTTCTCCGTCCTACAGGACCGGTGTGGCCGTGGTTGTGGTTGCATGAGCTTTGCGCTGTCAAGCAGAGCTTCTGTGGATCTCCTGGTCCATGCCGCTCTGGGCGGGGCACAGCTGTCGAAGCTAAAAAGGTACCGAGTACGGAGTGCGCAGTGAGCACAGCTGCTGGCTGCTGGCTGCTGGCTGCTGATGCCTGATGCCTGAGCAACGTGCGCCCGCCAAAGACGTCACGTCACCCTGTGACCTCATCGGTGACATTTCACCTCTTCTCTGCGCAACGTCACTCGGTTGACGACGACGAGACAGCGTACGGTGGGAGGGGGCGTCGCTGGATTGTTCGCCGAATCGATGTGATTACACGTCTACTTCTTTCCGCATGACTCTGAGCACACTCGACCTGTATGCACCAGACATCCATACAACAAGTACTATGCGTCTGATCTGGGCCAGGTCTGGCTAGCCCGCCTCCTCCGCCGCCTCTCCCCACCTGCAAACCTCCGCTGGGAAGACGCTCTTGCGGCATTCTCTTTGTCGAATCATATCGCCGACGCTAGCAAGGCTGGCCTGGAAATCGTTGCCGCGTCCCTGCTTTGCTTTAAAGTTTCATTCCCCTTCCTCCTTGTATCCTCGAAACGTATCCTATCAAGTAGCTTGTTTATTTATTTTCTCTTTTTTTTTCTCCTTTTCGTTGGCGTGCCCGTGTTTCTATTTAATTCTTTTCGTGCGTGCGTGTGTATGTGTCATGCGCGCCCTGTTCCGTTCATTCAACTCGACTGATTCAACAAAGATCCCCCCCCTCTCTCTTGTCTTTCTTCCTCCCTACCCTCTCTTGCCCGACCCGACGGGATTGGACCATCGTCCCCCCCCCCCTGCAAGCACCAGCTGTATATACTGCATATACTGTGCAGCACATAGCTACCCAAGCTGCTGCTCAGCGCGGCCAAGCATCGGAATAAGGCTGGGGCCGCCCAGGGTAAGCTCCGTCCCCATCCCCGTCCCCCAGTTCTTCAGCCGAGCAGAGATCCAAAAGTAGCCGAGCCACGACTCGTTCCAGATCGACACCTTTGACAAGTGTCGCTCGCTGTCTCGCTCTTTCTCTTCTCTGCCCTTTCAGTCAACTCCACTAACCCTCGCTTCTTGACTCTGGTCACAGCTGCGCAATTGCGTCAGCTTCCCGCTCGCTGTGCGCCCACCGGCCCAATCCGTTGCGAAGACCTGCTGATCACCTGGCGCCGACCACCTTCGCGCCCCTCCCCCCCCCTTCCTCCGTACGTCACTCCCCGTGCCTGTTGTACTCGCCCACCTGCCTACATTGGCTTGCGTCGCCGGCTGCAAGACGCACTCACCGAACGCGTGCCCACGCACTCTGACTCTGTCCCTGCATCACCAACAGACCAATCCACTCAGCCTCTCTCCCTCCCCTTCGACCTGGTCATCATGAACTCGGCTTCGTCGTGTATCTCGTGATTCGCCTCCCCCCGCCCCCCCCTCTCGGCCGTTTCCTTCTCTTGGCTCTCATCCCCCCGCCGCGCTCTCTGGTCCTTCTTTGATTTTTTTTTTTTCCTTCATTTTCTTTCTTGGTCTCTCCCACGCGAGCAGCGTCGAGAGCAAAGCAGTGCCACACACATGGCGTGGCCCAACCGTTATCGACCAGCCTGCTCGCCTCACCCCCACCCTGCGGCCCGCTGAGGCCAATTCACTACGGCTGCCCGTCCAACCACTGACGTCTTCTGCAGTCTAACCCACACTTCTCACCACGGCACCCGGAAGGGATCCTCCTCGCAGAAATTTATTACTTAGACGCCGCGCTACTCGCCTGGCCCGACGACTTTTGCTCCTGGTCCTCACCCCCGATTCTGTCAACAATTGTTGCGCGGCTTTTTCTTTCTTGCCCTTGTCCGTTCAGGCTTCATTCTAGCAACCAGCTGCTTCCACGACTGGCTTGATATCTTGCTTGTTACGAAACAGTGCGAAATCGTGTTCGGTGGTCAGCCTGCGCAACTCCCGGCCGAAAGACGTCACCTTGCTCCTTCGAGAAGCGGCCGCCAGGTCTCCGGCTATTGACACGCCGAGGGCCACGGTTCGTGCATGCGCTCTTGTAACTTCGGTCGCATCATTAATCTCCGTTATCGTACCGAAGACCCTAGACGCCACCTCCAATCTATTCTTAATTTTATCTTTCGTTTTCTCTTGGGGAGTGCTGTAGTCTCTTGATTTATACCCTTTTTTTTCGGCGCTCCGCTCGTGACCCCATCCCTACCCCTCACTAGAGAGGCCAACTCGCCAAAATCATCAACATGGCGTCAGCAGAGGAAAAGGTACGTCACCAACTTGGCAAACCTCCTTTCCCTTTCTCCCATTGCCCTTTTCTTGTCCCCCTTGCAGCATCATTTTCCCCGAAATTCCCCCATGTTGCGACACTCCAATGTGAGGCTGGGCATCTATCGGTATGGGAGGCTCACAGCATGGCAAGGCTCCGCCCGAGGCGTCGGAACTGTTTGGGGACACGATTGACATGACCGCTTTCGACCAAATTCTCGAAATGGACGAGCCCGACAACGACGAGTTCAGTTCCTCGATCGTTTTTGGTTTCTTTGCACAAGCGCGGGAGACGTTTGCAGAGATGGACAAGGCCCTGTAAGTGATCTCGGAGTCAACCCGATTCTGCAAAGGTAGCTCGAGGTGCTAATCGGCGTTGGACGTGACACAGGGAGAAGAGAGATTTGAAACAGCTGTCAGAACTTGGCCACTTCCTCAAGGGCTCATCAGCGACCTTGGGCTTGGTCAAGGTACGCGACGGTTGCGAAAAGATACAGCGCTTTGGCAAGTTTGAGAATGTCGACGGCAGTCACGAGGAAAACACGGAGCTGTGTTTGGAGCGCTCCGGAGAGGCCTTAGCAGAGGTCAAGGCGGACTACGAGGACGTTGAGAGGAGACTCAAGACGTACTACGACAAGCACAACGACGACGATGCTTAGGCAGCAATCGGTAGCACACAGTGCGGTGTCCAGTCCCCTGATGGTGTGCAAACGGAAGGACTAGAGAAGTCTTGGCTGGCAAGTCAGGACGGGAGGTGAATAATGGAGAGGTCAGGCTTGTCAAGGGTTGATTATCCGTGGCGCTCGAAGCGAGGAGGGCGCTGGAAAAGGCAACGGCAGCCTCCCACGTGGCTCCGGCGCGAATGCCATGATGCGACACATAGCCTCTTGTTTTGCCAAGCGTACCTCATGTTACATGTTTGCTCGGCAGCTGCACTCGAATGACTGAAAGACGTGACAGGAGAAGGAAGATTGGATGAGGAGGACTCGACGTGCGACGGCGAGCAAGGGCAGGGCAGGGCGTCAACTCGACATGAATTATTTCGGGAACACGGCATAGGGCTCATTCGGCTTAGAGAGGTTATCAAAAGGCATATACTCAATGCAAAACTAATTTGTCTGTCACGACTATGATTGTCTCGCTGGAGTGCAACGGTGAGAGTGTTGTCGTCGGTGAATTATCAGAGGCTTGTGGGATGGTAACGTAAAGTATACAGTGGTGGTGGGTGTAGTTGATCCGGGTGGAGCTGCACATACGACGCATGCCGTTCTTGTTAATATAGCACGTACATACTGTACTGTATGGATGGATCGTGTGCGAGCGTGTGCGGGTGGACCGAGTACATTATTCGAGCGCATGAAGGGGTTGGCCGAAACACACGCACGCTCGCATGCTCGCCTACACAGTACAGTCGCAATGCCGCCAGCCAGGGCCAGCCCGACTCATTTCCTGTGCCTGCCGCTGGCGAGCGCGCAGCTTTCCAGAAGCATGGCCGCCTTCCGCGCCGACGTGTCCTCGGGCTTCGCCCTGCCGCCGGGGGCCGTCCGTCCGACGGGCACCCTTCACCTGACGCTGGGCGTCATGAACCTCTCGCAGGCCGACCGGCTCCAGCAGGCCCTCGAGGTGCTGAGCAGCCTCCACCACCAGCAGAGCCAGCAGCAGCAGCAGCAGGACGAGGAGGACCCGGGCAGCAGCAGCAGCACCACCACCACTACGAGAGGGAGGATGAGGAAGAGGACGAGGGTCTGCGTCTTGCGCGGGCTGCACTCGATGACGAGTGCATCCAAGACGTCGGTCCTGTACGCAGCGCCGTCGAGCGATGCGGCCAACGACGACGGCGACGACGACGGCGGGCTGCATGCGCTATGCGAGGCGCTGCGTCGGCCGTTTCGCGACGGCGGTCTGCTGCTTGACGACCACGACGGCGACAACGACCGCCCGCTGCTGCTGCACGCCACGATCCTCAACACCATCTACGTCAAGAGGCAGCACCACCAGCAGCAGCATCTGATGAGCGGTGGTGGTGGTGGTGGTGGTGGGGGGGACCAACACCTCCATCAAAGCAGCAGCGGTAATGCTAGTAGTAGTCGTAGTAGTAGCAGTGGTAGGAAGAAGAAGAAGGTGCCTGGCCGGAGGAACAAGCTGCTCATTGACGCGACCGACTTGATGGCCAAGTACGACGGCCACGTATGGGCCAACGACGTGGCCATTGACAAGTTGGCTATCTGCAGGATGGGTGCGCGGAAAAAGAAGAAGAAATTGGAAGGCGAGGGCGGACGCACCAAGGAAGAAGAAGAGGACGACGACGAAGAAGAAGAAGAAGACGAGGCGTATGAGGTGTTGGCCGAGGCCGACATATAAGAGAGGAGAGGAAAAGGGGAGCTGACCGAGAGAGATGGAAGAAAAAGAAGACGAAAAGGAAAAAAAAAGAAAAGAAAAGACAGAAGGAAAAAAGAAAAAAAGGTAGAAAAAAAAAAGACGCAAGCTTTCTAATTTTCTTAAGCAGTACTCCCTTGCCTTTCCTTCCTGTCTTTGAGTCTTTGACATGAGGAAATATATATCATACAGGCCTTGCACGAAATGAAAGTGACGGCCATGTTTCCATGACTCTGTTCCCCACACGGCGCCGCAAAGCTTCCCCCCCACAGTGACCCAATGAGAACACTGCCCACTGATGATGGGTGGGGGTGTGGTGCAGGCAGCAAGCACCTCTTACTTTTTTCCTCTTTGCGAGATACAGAGACGAGCTCGGTTGGCAGCGACATTGCCAGCGGCAGCCGGCCACAAACAGCACAATGGGCACGAACCACCATGGCACGCATTCATAGAAGAGCAGCACCGGCAGCACCGGCAGCAGCAGCAATGCATGCATCATCATCATCATCATCAGCAGCAGCAGCAGCAGAGAAGCGGCGCGGATCCAGCCGGCCAAGCCGCCTCGCCAGCCCATCCCGGAGCTCCAGCTCCAACGCCAACGCCAACGCCATCACGAACAGCAGCTCTCAACTGCCGACGATGCCCCCCCGAGCAGCCATACCCAGCACAGCTGCCGCCGCCCCCGATGAGCCAGAGCCCTCCTCAAAGTCGTCAAGCAGCAATCACAACAGCCACGTCCACACCCATCATCACAACCATGGCGGCAACAACAACCACGACAGGAGCAGGAGCAGCAGCAACAGCAACAGCAACCAACATCAAAACGAGCTAGAAACATGTCTCCTTCTCCGCCACAAGGACGAGCGCATCGCCCACCTCGAATCCGAGCTGGCCACCATGGAGGCCGAGTTCACGCGGCAGCTCGACAAGCTCAGCCAGAACGAGAGCGAGACGGCCACCTTTTGGGAGAACAAGCACAGCGCCCTCAACCAGCAGTTCCTCCGCACCGACACGGAACTGCGCGTGCTGCGGGCGGAGACGGACCAGCGGGACGCGCTCAGGGCGCAGCTCGCGCGGGCCGAAGACGAGGCGCGCGCCCTGCGCAGCCAGGTCCGCGATCTCAAGACGTTTGTGAGCACGAGCACGCGCGCCGAGGGACAGACGAGCGACGACGTGTTTGCGAGGGAAATGGCCAGGCTCGGCAACGGCTTGCAGAATTGGGTCATTTCCAACTTTCGCAGAGTCAAATCAGGTGCGTCTTGTCCGCTCTCGCGGTATTCCATTCTTTTCTCTCTCCTTCTGTCCTCCCCCCACCCCTTTTTCTCCTGCCACGTAAGAAGATTGGCATGGGCACAATGAAGTGGGACGATAAAGAGAGATAGAGAAGTAGAGAGAGGAAGAAGAGGAAAAGAAAGGGAAGGAGAGAGAGGAAGAGGGAGAGGGAGAGAAAGAGAGAGAGTGAGAGAGAGAGAGAGGGAGAGAGAGAGAGAGAGGGAGAGAGAGAGAGAGAGGGAGTGTGTGTGTGAGAAACAGACAGAGACAGAAAAGATCGTTGGCTGACGAGGAAACATCACAAAACAGTCGACTGCAAGCATCTGGACCACGACGTTTTGCACCATCTCCGCGAGCTGGTTCCCATGTATGAGCAGCTTTCCTCGGCGGCGGCCGTGGCCAAGATCCATCTCCTGCAGGCGCTCGTGTCCAAGATGCTCGTCGACTTGGTCTTTGGTGCCTACTTCCCCGGCCTGACGGACGAGCAGACGCAGCAGTTTCGGGACATGGAGGCGCTGCTCGGAACACTGTGTACGCGCCTCCCCTTATCTCCATCTCCATCTCCCCCCTTCACTTTCCGACGAGGTCACATTGGAGAAACACAACAGGAATGGGGATGGGGTTGCAGGAAAAAGAAAAGACACGTATGGAAATGTGCTGACTGGCTCGAACGCAGCATCGCCCGAGGCCGTCAATCAATGGCGAGCATTCACCCTCGCCCTTCTCCGCCGCACCACCACCACCACCACCACCCACCACCAATCCTCGCACTCTCTCGGCGACGACGAAATGCACTCGCATGTCGAGACCATCGTCTCCCGCATCCGGCATCTCCTTGACGCCATCACCACGTCATCATCGTCCCCGGTCACTGCGAACCGGAGTGGCAGCACCAGCAGCGGCGGCGGCAGCGACACTTCCGCCCTCCGCACCCTCGTCATCAACACCATCGACCTGTCCCGACTGCTCGCCGCCCAAAAGGCCGTCTTGAGGGTGCACATGCCCCATATTTTACCCCACCAGCAAGTGCTCTTCGACAGAGACACGATGGAGGACGTGGGCGGGGAAGACGAAGATGCCTTGGCCGCCAGGGAGACGGATGTGTGGTGCGTCGTGTTTCCCGGCCTGATCAAGTACGGGGATGAGAACGGCGGACAATTGCAATTTCGGAACGTGATTGCCAAGGCGCGCGTGCTGTGCAGTCCCGAGGACTGAGAGAGAGAGAGCGAGAGAGCGAGAGAGGAAAGCACAGGTGCAGATCTTGCATCTACGCATACACGCACCCGAGACACCAGATCATCATGACAAGGGTAAGGAGGCAAGGCTTGCAAAGCCAATGTCACGCTGTGCTTGTGCCAGAGAGAGAGCTGCCTTCCCGCTCTTCGCATGGGGGGACCTAATGGCGTGGCACGGCCGGGTATTCACTCAACGCCATGTTTCCGAGCCCCAGAAGTAGCAAAGTGCTGCTGCTGCTGACACGGCTTGAAATGGGTCAGCGATTGTTGTGTAAATCAGATTCAATTCCTCCCGAATCCCACGGGACCGAAAACAGGGGGAGGGAAGAAGAACAGGGAACCAGCTGGCCGGGCAAAGAGCTGCTGTTCGACGACATCCCTGCTCGCCGCCACCACCCATCCTCGGCAAAAGAAACGATCGCTGGCTGGCTGGCTGGCTGGCTGGTCGGTTGGCGGGCTGGTGTGCTGGCCTGTCAAGGATGCGATCATGACAACAAGAACAAACGGTGTGCAACCGACAGAACATGCAGCAGTCAGCAGTCGATGGCCCACGATGCTTCCGCGTCCATGCCAGCTTGCCACGTTGCTTTGCCCCGTGCATGCATGCGTCCGACTGAGCTGACCCGACTGGCCATAACCCTCTTCGCCCCACGAGCCCAGCCAAGCGGCATCCATGGGCCTTGATCGGGGCTCCGATGGGCGCGTTGTGCTTGCGCAGGGCCAGAGGGACAGCGAGCCAATCACCACACGCAGTGCGCTACAAAAACCATCCATGGATAGTATCAGACGGAGGATTCGTTTTCGGGTTCCTGGGGAACGTTGCCGAAACAGCGCAGCGATCTCGGAGCTCGTCATATGCTGTGACCGCTGCGGCACAATCACGTTGTAAACGAACATGGGTCCTGACGGTGGACATATGCAACGTAGTTGGTGCGGTCATGCTGTTGGAGCAAGATCAGAAGGTGAAACGACAGCTTGACTGTCAAGACGCAGCAGGGTGGCCATTCCGCGTGATCCCCAAGGTTGGCTGACATCTCGTTCCATGGAAATCTCGTTCCATGCCACCTCACTTAGGGCGCGAAGAGGTGCAGTAAAGAGAATAAACAATAAAAGATATAAACCACGAAAAGGGACCATGATGAGCCTTAGAGCTTTCTCGAAACGCGCGGTACCAGTTCTGCTTGGATGCGAGAGCACAAATAATCGTCCAGAGTCCAGATCGTTGATCCGGAATCTGCCTTCACGGCGAGACTGATTCAATGCCAATGATCCTTGTCCGCCCGTCATCAGTGTCACAATCCACTGCATGGCGAACCGCATGGCGAACCGCACGTCTGGCCTTCTTGATATGCTGGGTCCCCATTTCTTGGGTGCCACAGGCCGGCCAGGGTTGCACGTAAAAGGCAACGGAAAGATTGATACCAGAGGCAGGGGGCAAATCTGCGCCTGCCGACCTGCACTGGCCTGCTGCCACCAAACAATTGCCCGCCAGAGCCAGCTGAACACATGTATTGGCACCGGGTTGACGGGATTTGTCACCGATGCGTATCGGCTGACTGTTGCACCCGCATGAATAGCCGCCGAAGATGGCGTACAGCTCAGCCGGATCACTTCGTTGGCTGCTGTTCTATTCGCTCCTGACGACGCCTCGCATCGATGGCAGCTTTCCGGATGGTGTGGTAAGCTCGTATCATGTTTGGCGTCAAAGAGATCCAGCGAGGTTTTGGGCCGCTGGTGCACACGTACCTTCTCTCAGCTGCGGCTAACGCCGTGTGTCAGCTCTATCCCGTGCTTGCGCATTTGTGTCACGTAGTGAATGCCCACCCGTGGCCCATTTTGAGCAAGTTTGGGGAGACGTCGTCTCTCGCTCTTAGGTTCAAGCAAGATTTTGGAATTCATCGTATCGTGCCACAGCAGTCCCGAATGAAGCATACCGACCAGGACATCGTAGTTCCTGGCAGGTGCCCAGCGGCAGAGGGATAATCTACTCTCGCATAATGCTTAGCAAAGCCTTCTGAAGGCTTCACACTGCCCGGGCTACTGAGGCCGCTGCCTTACTCCTGCGTCCATCTAATATGAAGCATAGTCAGCCATCATCTCATGCTGGTCCAATCTGGCACATCAACGTCATTCTCTCTGCCCGCGGGCGGCTGTGACCCACAGCAGTCGGTACAGGGAAGGCGCCTCAGAGACGTGCCATCATTTTCAGCCTCAACTTTTTGGGGGTTCGGCCGTGCCCCGAAGCTGACCACACCATCATTGGGACGAGCAGGCCCCGATTAGACCCTGGGGTCTGATGTTAGCATTCCCGGAATACGCGTTTGCGGGCTTGCAACGTGCTTTGAGCCCGCAACGGCCAACTAAGTGGAGGGCCACACATGTTCAGATGACAATCTTTGCAGAGTGCTCTGTTGATGTCGTCCTAATGATGATTAATACCATTAAAAGAGTGTTGGCGCTTCGTCTCCGGAAGACCAGCTTCTTCCGCGTCGTCGACTAGCATCCCTTCTCCTTCACCTGCCGGGCCTGCGAGTCCAACTCATGCAGCGAGTCTCTGCAGCCGATCTCACGAAAAGCCAACACCGGGTAGTCCACGGGGCCAGAATCGGTGAGAGTCTTCATTTGGATTCGACGAGGACATGTCGCTTGCCGCCAAATTCCCCGGTCTGTATCACCATGGCACGACCCAACCGTCCAAATGGTGTACACAGGCGGTTGATATCCGTCGTGCGAGTTTGCACAACTATGACGCCTGAGTCAAAGAGCATTGCCCCCAGAAACGTAGTGCTTGGCACCTTTCTATTGTGATGATAAGGAATTGAACGTTGCTTCATCTACACCAATTAGTTTAGAAAGTCACCGGCGAAGCTTTTTGCACTCGCGGGACCCAAGACGAGTTTCGAGAGAAATCAGAAAGCATGGCGCTCGTCTTCTCAATTGAGTGCTTGGCGTATTGTCCGAAGCTCGGCCACTGGGCTCTGAAATTCGTCAACAGATGTACAGGTTGCGCTTGGTGAAGCCATTGAAGCCACCCCCCACCATGGCCAGTCATCGCGATGGCAGGGACGCTGCTTGCCGTTGATCTCTCTTGCATCTTCATGTTGCACGAGTGAGAGTCGAGACTCCTTTCTCGACCCATCGTCTTCCTGGCTGCGGGATTTCTCGATTCCTGGGGTTTGAGAGAAACGACAAGTCGGTTTTTATGAAGATTTGCCCTTTCAGTCGTCATCTTTGTGCACACCCAAAGTGGACAAGCCTGCCCATGCAGCTACGAATCTGTGGAGCTGGATGCAGAGTAAACATCATCGAGACGGCTCGCCGCGCTCCCGACCCTTCTTCATTCACTTCGCCAACTCACTGCCAGATCAACTTCCGGGTTGATCAGGTATATAGTGAAGATCGGCCAAGACTTGCTGGAATCTGTTGTTCGATGCTCATGCAAGGCTGGCGTCACCGGCAGACATCGAATAACTCAAGCACCGCAAATTGCCTTTACCACACTCCGTTGTTTATTGGATGCCATGAGTAGCCTGGAAGAAGACATCCGCTTGTGTATTGCACGAGTACACGCCTTGAGATCTGGCCATATCCCGGCCCGTCAAAGCCAGCCAGGCGGCTCGTGGTATGCTCCTGTCGTGTACGTGGACGAGAGAGTCAATCCGAACTATGCCGCGTCAGAGCACAGCTGCGTGACGTTCGGGAGCAGTGCGACAGCTCACAGTGCAACATTTGACGAACAACCGACTCACGACTGCTTCGTCGGCTCGTTTGATCCACCGTTCATTGGTGGCGCCAGCGCTGAATATAGCCAATTCCCTGCAGCGAACGGCCCCATCTCAACGATGCTCCCGTGTGAGTTCCAAAACTTTACTGCCTGTCCTGAGTCTTTCCGCCTGGAAGACGTGGGTTTGTGGATCGATCATATGGTCAAACGGCACCTGGGAAGATGCTTTCCCCTTCTCAGCCAATGTTGGTTTTGTGATGAGGTGGAGTTTCGGTCGCCCTCGAAACGAACCCAGGATAAAGAAGAGCTATATCGGCAGCGCATGCTTCATATCCACGGGCATTATGTCAGAAGCGAGGCAGCGTCAGGTATCCGTCCCGACTTCTTCTTCCTCGACCACTTGCACCAGAATGGTCTCATCGAAGAAGAAGTATTTCAGCGAGCGTGCCAGCGGGGCGAGTTTCCTCGCAATCACATGCCACACGATCGTTATGGGGGCACGCCGTCTCGGGCCCCGGCGTATGAGATTTGCGTGGAGACACATCGGCACCGCAGGCGACAGGTCAGGTATAACTAGGCGACATATTGTTGATCAACTGCGTGCAGTGTCACGTCCGGACTGTCGCACCGCACTGTTCGAAGCAAGGCGGGAGAACTTTGACCTTGTTTGACATATACCACTCCTGTCAGAGCCTCACACAGATGGCATTTCAAAAGTACACGTTTGTGCTGCGGCGGCTTAGCTCATGCCCCAATCTGCGTCCGGATCGTGATTGCGGTAAGCAGATGGATTTGCAACACGGGGGTCCCGCGGCCCGTGAACGACATCGAACGGAGTACCGGAATGCGGAGTCATCCACAACGGGCAGGGCAGGGCGTCTTGGATCACGGCATGTCGTGCCGGGGGCCGAACAGGGTCCAACCTTTTCGGGAACCTTCTGTCTAAAAATGGTCGAGGGATGGAATGCTGTGTTCGATGTAGGGTCGCACAAGTCGAACCGAGGCAGCTAAAAATGGAAAGCAGCCGTTGTTCTTGGGTCGATTGTGTGTCTTTCTTTTGGGTAGTGGGCAACGGGAGGCTTGCTGTGGCGGTCTGTCATTCGCTTATGGGTGCATAGGGGCGGCATGACGGAAGGGAGTCGACCTGAAGAAAGGTCCATTATTTCGCGATGCTCGGTGCCTCTTTCATTCTGCAATGCTGGCTTGATTCCTTGACGTTCAAGATCGTTTCGCGGACGGATCCGAAGAGGTAGTATTTCAGTCAAGCTTCGTGTAAGTGCTCAAGGGCGCCGCCGCAAGATTGTTGGAGGACCCTGTACCCCGAGCCTTCTGCCCGGTCTGCAATATCTTTCGTCTTGTTGGAACAAATTCTCCTCTGTTCTGAGTACTTTGACCCAGGTGTGGCTGGCCAGAGCGGTCATGGCAATGAAGAAAATCCACGACCATGCAGGGCAGGAGCAGAGCGATATGCTGCACGGGAAGGAACGTCTGCCGCATAAGAGATGAGCACCAAGCCTTTTTTTTGGGTCTTGTCCCATTTTGGCCCCATGTTATTTCGTCATAACTTTCCTGTGCATCTCAAAAAGAAACTTATTTCGTCAACAAAAGGCGGGCCACAATCTTCACTTCGCTTTGGAAGGGGAAAAAGAAATTCTGTGGGCAAAGCCACGTTAATGAGGCGCTGACTGGACATCACATCTCGGGTAGCAAGCAGCCCTGCCCTGCACTGCCCTCCCGTGCCACGCAAGTCGCCTCACTATCCAAGCACAGCCCTTGCCACTTCTATACTGTGCAAAAAACGAAAACCTTGCATGGCTCGAGCCGTGCGTATCAGGCAGAGCTGCATCCTGGGCCCCATGTCGACACGTACGGATAGATTCGCAAAAAAAAAAAAAAAAAAAAAAAAAAAAAAAAAGGTCTGGCACTGGCTTTCCGGATGGCCTGGCTTGATTGGGCGATGACTCGACCGCTAGTCAGAACCCGCTGGTTTCACATGGAGTGGGAGTTCTCTTTTCTTTTCTCTTGTGTCAGCACAGGTGGAGCTAAGCCTACATAGACGTCAAAAACCCGTAATTCTATCAGACAGTTCGCTCATGATCCGTCGCCGATGCGCCTTGGCGCTACCGTACGTTCATGCGTCTTTCAAGTCTAGAGCTTGCGCCTCTGAGAGTAAAAATTTCCAAGTCGAGTGCAGACCCTTCCTTCTCTGATGCACCTCAAGTAAGACATTTCAGTCACCGCCCTGCTCTCACCTTTGTGGCGCACTTGGGTTTTGTAGTCCGCATATGAGGCGGTCAAGCACATTACACCCGTCCCCGGAGGTGCCATCTGCTCAAGCGGAAGATCTGATCGGACGTTGACTCCCACCTCTGCCTGGATTGCTTCGCACCACCTTTCGGATCATAGCCCCTTGCCCACCTCGATTCCTCAGACTCAATAGCGGAAGATCGACCCATCTGTAACGCACTTCATATTTCAGCCATCGCTCTAACCCTGGCACATGAACACCCAGGCTAGGTAGAGCGAGCAATGTCAAGATTGGGTTCTTGCCGCCCGCACTTGCAGCTTCCACGCTGTACAACGCAGGCAACGAGTATCGCACCTTGCCAGGGGCATAATATCTAAGAACACGCTCAAGCTGAGCGCGCTGTCGCGGAGGCAAGGCTTTTCGAAACGGCTTCATGTGTTGCGGCAGGAGAGGCATGAGTAGAAATCTGGCTGATACGCAAGCACTGACGCGGATCCAGAATCTGCCGTCCCACAGCCTCGCAGTCTTCCAGCTCCGCCAGTGGTTGCGTCGACTAGGTTGGTGGTCTCCGAGACAGTTCACCGAAGGAGAAAAGCGATGATCCATGGGTCCAGCAAGGTTGCATATAGGGAGAGGCTTCGTCGACGCGTACGGGGCGCGTGACAAGAACCATTTCGGGATTTGAAGATCAATAAGAGGTTCAAAAAGCACGCCTGCAAAAGTGAATGCCTTGGGCTCGGCCGTAGCCGCTTCATTTGCGAGCCACGGGAAGAGTTTGTCGATGACAGTTTCCAGACCTGACACCGGCGGAGGATGGATCTCTGGTGTTACGAATTCAATCAGCTTGCGCATGGCAATGGCTGCTATGATTCTATCGTGCGACTTGCGAGCTTTCCTTCTTGCTTTGGCAAAGGGGCGGCGCCGCTGTTGAGCTTGGCGCGAGTCCGGAGCCGGTAGCCTGATGAGAAGCGTACCGGCATTCGGATCAAAGTCTCGAATCACAGACCCCCGGATCAACCATCGCCGCGCCTCGTTTTCTTCCAATACTGTACGTCGTTTTGCATCCCTTGACATTCCAAGGACAGCTTCTTTTCGAAGGTTTGGCGGCAATTGATTGCGGACCATCTGGCGGATAGCATTCCTTGGGGTGAAGCTGGGGTCGTCGTTGGTGTGGTCCTCGAACCATTGAATCTTGTTGGCCTCGCAAGTAGCGATGAGCCTGTCTTTGTTGAATTGCAGCAACGGGCGATAGACTGTGACGCCTCCGTCCTCGCAATCCAGCGGAGTCAAATACGGTGCTTGAACGTCGACGTCTCGACTTGTGTGACTCGGAAAGTATTCAGACATATCGTTGACATCCAGGTACGATCTGAGCTCTTCCCAAGTATCAAGCTCCGAGTCGTCCTTCATTGTCCAGCGCAACCGCCGCATCTCGCGCCTGGGAGGCTTGAAACTCAAATAGGGCTGCTTCTGTGTCTGGTCATCCAACAGACCACTCTTGTATACTCCGTGCAAATCGTAGCATTCGGGAATATCATTGGCTTCTCTTATGCCCTGAAAGCCGCGGTATGTGTGCCCGTTCATGAATCGCATGAGTATAGTTTCGTACTGATCATCGCAGTGATGAGCGAAAAATAGACTGCTGGAGCTGAGGAATTGGCACGTCTTTCCAAGTATGCGATAGCGCAGAATCCGAGAAATGCTTTCGACGTTGGGCAAGCTTCCAGGATCCTCCCCGCTGCGGAGGTAATCTTTCCAGTTAAGAGGTTTGACAAGAGTCCGAAGGCCCATTCGCTTGAGTTCATGCGCCACGAGTGAGGCTTCCTGTGAGCTGAAATCTCGCAACTTGTGATCAACGACGATGGCGATGGCGCTTTGAGCCGGGTTGTCTGCTATCTGAACGCTGCGATGCGTTTTGAGCAGGTTTGAAAAGAGATATGCCATGGCCATGGAGTCGACGCCGCCGCTGACGGCGAGTGCTATTTTTGTTTGAAGTCAATGACAGGGTCTCAAGGTTCGCGAAGCATGGCATATCGAGAGACTTACCAACCCGCCGCGGGCGCGCATGGCGTACTGCGGGGAAACGTGGTTTGCATATTGACTGAACAGCATCTCGAAATTCTGAGACGGAAATCGGCTTCGGGCCGCGGTGGAGAAAGGTATTCGGCGCATTCATTCCATCATAGGCTCAGCGTCGATGAGCCAAGGTGTCCGTTGCATCGTGATGATGTTGGTCGTTTTGGCTGCAGGTTGGATGAAAGAAGGAACGTGGGGGGGTCCCAGCCGGATGCACAGCGGAAAAGGGTCCGCGCTATCCCCTCTTGGGATGGAGATGGGTGATGCGGGTTCGACGTCGGCCGATGTCTTGATGCACGGCGCCCAACCTCATGAGCAGGCAAGCTCCCTGGCGCGGTGGAGAGCAGAAATTGCAAATGACGCGCAGCACAGATCTTGATGACGACCGCGAGGCTTCGTGGCCGCGTCTGTTTCGCGAGGCCTCCGGTCCCGCACACGCCCACTTCGTCGGGCATCGCAGCAGTCTTTACACCTGCATGGACGATGCAGCAGCCAACCAGTCTGGACCTGCCACGCGTATAGCTGTGCGGCCTGGCTGACTATGGTTGGGCTGGACCAGCCGACGGCGTCAGGCTCTGGTGGCAACAGACAATACGAAGTACCATGTGTTTGTGGAGGGCCAGCCAGATCGAATCAATTTCCCGCCGTGGGGACGAAGCCGCCTGACGGCCGCCCTCCCGTCGCCGCCGCCGCCGCCGCTCGTGGAGGTGGTGGTTCTGGTGGTGGTTCTGGTGGTGGTGGCGGCGGCGGCGACGGCCGGTCAGAGCCGTCGGTCGATCCTCCCGTCTGACCCAGCCCAGTCCAGTCGGTAAAACATGGGAAACCCCCGTTGTACCCAAGCTGGTAGGTACTGTACCTGATCAACGCTATACAAAGCTGGCCAGGCTCGACTGGGGCTGAGTTCACGCTGCTGCTGCTGCTGCTGCTGCTGCTGCCGCCGCCACACGACAGGGGGCCGGATCAGATCAGACCAGACCAGACCAGACCAGACGAAACGCAACGAAACGAAACGGCAGGGGAGCAAGTCCTCGGAGCTGCCACCAGAACCTCCACCACCACAAAACGCGGAGACATCCATGCTCGATAGGTTGCGCTAGCTTACGACTGGGCTGCCCAATTGCCTGCCGACCTGCAAGCAAAACTCGTCCTCAGACCAACTGTGACTGCTTTGCTTGCCTCCGGTTGCCCTCTGCCCTGCTCCTCGTTTTCTCCTTTCTCCCCTTGACTGACTGGGCGACTGACTGAGTGACTGACTCGTCCAACGTCGCGAGCCCGCTGCCTCGTCGCTGCCATCACCACTCCTTTCCAATTCCAAGGGAAGAAGAATCAGGGCGTTTTCCCTTTCCGGATCGGTCCGTTGTTCCACGCGCCCTCGCTCGCACCCGCGCACCCACCACCCAAGCTGCCGTTCTCCTCCATGCTGTCTGAGCGATCCAACCACCAAGACAAGACAATCTGGCCAGGGAGCAAGTAGCGGAAGCTCTTTCCTTCTTCATGTCGTCTTGCAGCTCCTTCCGCCGTAGTCGTCGCCTCGCTGCTGCTGCTGCCGCCGCCGCTGCCGCCGCCGCCCATGGTCTCTCAACCTGATCATCCGTCGTCATCTTCTGCCTCAACTACAACCGCTTTCAACCTTCGCGATTCTTCGGTCTCCTCATCTCGCCGCAGCGCAGCGCACCAGCCACACTATTCCCCCCACCACCACCAGCATCATCATCATCAGCATCAGCATCAGCATCAGCATTACTCTGCGTCTGTTGTCTCGCGTCCTTCTTCCTCCCGCACCAGACGCCATCATCGCTCCCACAATGTTGCCCCCCAGAACGAGTTCCCCGTCTTTTCTCACAGCGGTGACGTGGAGATCGTCATTCGCGTCCCCGCCGGCGCTGCGGATGTGGTAGAGAACAGGTATCTGCTGCACCGGCACACGCTGACACGCTGCAGCGGCTTCTTCGAGGTCGGCACCTCGTCGGAGTGGTCCAAGGCTCGGCCCTTGCTGGCTGGCGGCCACGAGCTCGCGCGCATTGGCGAGGAGGCATCTGCCGTGTCTGCGCCCGACGCATCATCGGGCGCCGCAACGCCGAAGAGACGGTGGCGATATGACCTGGACCTGGGCACTGGCCACGGCGATATCCCCATGCTTGTGCAAAGGGACGATGACCCGGCGGATGCTCCGCGATCACAGGCCCTCTCTTCAATCTTTGGTTCCATCGCCGGCGGCACGCCAACCATCAAGTCGAGTCTATCGTCAAAACGTGGCGGTCCGCCAACGACCAATCGCGTCTCCTTCTCACGCTCCGTCGCGAACCTGGCCATCATGTCACGCCCGTCGCAAGCCGACGAGGACCTGCTCCGCGACTATGACAACCTCTTTCGCATCTTTTACAACTACTCCCCAGTTTTGGATGGAGTCAATGTCGCCGACGCATACGTACAGTGCAAGTCGCTGCTCGCTCTCGCGGACCAATACGACGCCCTGGCTGTTGTCGGCCCCCGAGTTGACCATCACCTCCTCCAGTTCCAGTCACGCTTGTGGAAGCAAATCGCCAAGTATCCCATCTCGTATCTCCGCTTGGGCTATCTTGCACGGAGCAAAGTCATTTTTCAGGAAGCCCTCATTCACGTCGTCGGCCAATGGCCCATTGGGGAGCGCAGTCTCCGGGCCACCCTTCCAGGCAACGTCCTCGACATCATCGAAGACAAAGTCGATGAGCTTGACGAAGTAGTGAGCCGCGTCGAGGGGCGTCTCTTCCGCTTGAGTCTTACCACGCCCAAGGGCGACCGCGTTTCTCCCGGCTCCAATTTTCTGGATTGGCTCGTTGTGAGTCTTTTCCGGCAATGGCTGGCCGACAACACCTCACCACAGCCTTCGGCAGCACCCGGAATCACTGCTAGCAGCAGCCGGGGCGCTGCCGCCAATGGCGATCGTCACCGCCACCAGCAGTATCCTTCCGCTTCCATTCTTCCCAGCAGCGGTCGTGCCTATCGCACCCTCGGTTCTGTCACACCCGACACATTCCTTGCACATGACGAATGCAAGAAATTTCTCAAACTCACTCCCGATCTCTACAGCCGGGATAACTTGCGCCGCTTTGAGAAACGTATGGACGAGCTCAAAGGTATGGCTCGCCAGGCTGTTCGACCCCTGTTGGGGAGTGGACTGGAGCTCGACATGGCCGGGTCGAGCCGCACTTCGGATGGGATCACGTACCTCACGTGCACGGCTGTCGGGAATCGAGACTTGCCGTGGCCCGTGGAAGACTGAGCGTTCCACAGGGCTGACCGCAAGGAGATGTGTCAAAATTCCGGCTCTCCTCGTGCAGCCTTGTTGCCTCCGGCGTAGAGATCGGCGTGGGGTCCATGTTCTATTGGTTTTAGAGGGGTTTGCCCCTTGACTTTGCGCCAAAATGTTGGCACATATATACATGTGTGCATGTGTGCATGTAGGTGCGTGTGCGTGTGCGTGTGCGCCTGCGGGGTCTCCCGAGCTCACTACACGAAGACGAGATGGGAATCACGGTTTTCTTTCTTTTCTTCCTTCATCTTCTTTCCCCCACAAGCTTTGAGTGCGTCTATTCAACACATGAGATGAAAAACAAAGGTGGCGATCAATCTTTTTACTCATCTTCTTCTTTTCGGTAACTTTTTCCTTGGGTTCTCACTTTCCTTTTCTTCTCTGCTGTTCCGCGAGCCCGCTCCGACGGAGGAACTTTATGAGACAGACCGAGACGCAGAGGCGAGCCTTTCTGCACTCGTCAACCAGCGGCACGTCACGGGCACCACTGCTCCTTTTGTACCAGAGCAGGCTCTTATGTTTGGACTTTTGTCTTCTTTGAATTTACTGTATCGGATACCCTTCCTTTTTGGAGAAAGACCAGCACCTTTTTTTATTTTTTCCTTGTGGTTTCCTTCTTTCCCAGTGTTTTCCGCGAGTACTTGACAGCGCGCTTTGATGTTTTGGGTAGAGCTCATGTTGGGTATCTTGATTTTGCACGCAGATTCTTGCACCAAGTATGGGGAAAGGTGGCAGGACATGTCTGGCATTTTGACCAGAGTGTTGTTTGTCGCCATGTGCCGATGTAGTTGGCAATCCTGTTATGAGCTTATACGTTTTATGATTAAATGATTGAGATTCCATTCATTCAAGTGTGAAGCATTGCGCGTAAAGGGCCACAACAACATTGCACGACGACCAAATCAGACAGCATCACGTCAAGCTAGATTAATTTCGAAAACGAGAGTATTGACCGCCCAAGACATGACTCAGAAGCCAAACCCGCCTCCCTTGTGCTCCATTCCTCTAGAATTTGCTCCGAGGGGCCTCTTGTCTTCCTCTCGGGTAAAGGTCCCAACGTAGTCTATCTATCAGAAAACGAGACGGAGAGGGGGAAGAAAAAGAAAATGGAAGAACGAAAGAAAGAAAGAAAGAAACCATCCCTCGCTGTCCAAGTACCTAGGTAGTTCATGAATGACGAAGCCAAAGCGCGGCTCCTTCCTGTCCTGTTCCTCACAAGCTTCCGACTTGGAGCTGGGTACTGCCAGAGATGGACTTCATCTCGATAATGGACTGACCATTGCCCTTTTGTCCCTCGATCAATTTGAGGCCACGGCGTCTGGGCGGCGTCAGCTGCAGATCCCTGCCTCTGGCACTGAGCTTCCCTGAGACGGCAGTGCCTCTGAACTTGCCGGTCCAGCTGGCAGGGTAGAAAAGCCTAGAGTCGCCGCTGATCGACTGGTGGCTCGACTGGAGCTGAGAGAGGGCAGCAGAGGCGCTGGGAGTCCGATTCATTTTACCCTGAGAATCCACCTCGACTGGGTCGCGGACGCCGACCGTGACATCGCCGCTCTTGGTCTTGGTGCGCAGCGTCGGCCTCTGCATGCCCTGCGAGAGCACCGGCAGAATCTGAAGATCCAAGGCGCCTGAGAAGGATTCGATCTCAGCTCGCGACGCCATGACAATCCAGGCTCGAATGTCCCCGGATTTGGTGTCAATCTTAGCCATGTAGTCGCGAGACGGGACAGCCTCGAACGGTTCATTGACGTAGACGGATCCCGAGAGCGAGTTGATAGCAAGTATAGCCGATAAAGCAGATCCGCTATCAGCCACTTCGGGCGCCACTTGGACGTTGACATCGCCGGAAGTCGTGTCGATCTGGAGAAGATCGTACAATGGAAACCACCCGTCGACATCTCCACTGATGGTCTTCACTATGATCTTCCGCGACTGGAGGAGGTACGGCCAGACATCAGCCTCGATATCGGGAGCCCGCGGGGCAATCACATTTCCAGAGATTGTCTTGATGAAAGGAGCAGCGACGGAGCCCAAGACGAGGCCATTGACCAGGTTGACGTCGAGCTGGACAACATCGACATGGAGGCTAGCGATGTTTGCGTTCTGAGGGACAAAAACGGTGACACGGATCACTATGCAAGGTCCTTCGGCGTTCCCGACCCACCAAGGCACGTCGCCTGGGGTGGTGAGTCGAATACTCTGCTTGCCGTCAGGCTGGCGGGTGATTTTTGTGTCGACTTTGAGCTTCTCATCGTTCGACATGACTTGGACCACGACAGAACCAGCTCCGGACGTCTTCTTGGATGGGCGAAGGTAAACCTGTCCAGAAATGTTTGGAGATCGGCCTCTTGGTGAACCACGCGAGTCGACTTTCTGTTCGATAGTCAATGAGGAGCGGCTGTCGAAAGCCAGTTGCGATACGACATTTTCGAATTTGTGCGGCGTGTTCCGGCACTGGCCAATAGGGCGCCACTGGAGGTCTCCTTGCTCCTTCATATCCGGCGCTTTGACGATTTCGCGGTTCACATTTCTCGGAATCTACAGATGGGGAGTGGTCAGTAGACCTGTACTTTCTCAAATACCCAAAGCTACAAGTCGAGGACAGGTGTACGCAGCGCTGACAGCAGTGTTCATTGCTCGTTGCATCTTCTCATGCCGTCACACGGACGGGATATGAGGTCTGATTTCTTTCAAAGTGTGGCACAGAGGCGAGTCATTGACTCTTGAGTCGTCCGTCCTGAACAAGTTGTTGATGCACATACCTGGCGGTGGCGGGGACTCTCGCTGCCGAGAGATATACCCCCAAAGATGGCGACAAAGATGGACAGAACAACAGCAACAGACAGCAAAGCCTTCAGCCTGATCCTCGACTGGGGAGAGCGAGTGACCCGCTTGATTCGCTGCCATCGCGTCATGGTAGGGCCGTTGGGTGAGCCACCCATGGACTGCAGAGGCCGAGACAGCAGCGTGTCATGCTCCTGAAAAACACCCATGTTCACTGAGTTTGAACTTCCGTTCTGACGTTGATTGTCTGTAGAGAGATGTGAAAAGGTTTGATAGCCGAGAGAGTCACTGTTCAAGGGAGAAGAGGTTGCAGAAGGTGAGTAGGCAGGCGGCGCTTCTTGTAGATGCCGCTGATGGGTTGACGGATCGTGATGAGCATGATTGAACGTGGCCGACCTTGCCAATAATCCCGTGTCGATGGGCGAATTAGCGCAAGGGTCCTGCGCACTATGCCGAGCCAAGAACAAAGGGGCCTCCTCATGAACACTCGTACGATGATGATGGTGGTGGTGGTGGTGGAGATGACCGTGAGGCGGCGAGGTGACGAGAGAAGATGCGGACGTACCCGCGGGACGGCGACCCGAAGATGCTGATGCAGATGCTGATGCGGCTTGCCCTTGTGGCGCGAACGGGCGATCCTCGTAGAAACGCAGATGATGGTCCCGACTCAGCAAACGTTCATGCTCGGCTTCGGCCTCCTTATCCTTGCCAGCGCTCCTCTGGAACAGGGTTGGATCCTCGACCAAGACATTAGGCACGCGTGAGGAGGTGCGCCAGTGTTGGCCACGATTGTCTGCAAAGCCGAGCTCAGAGGCATAATCTGACGTCGGTCCTTCCGCTCCTGATGCCTCAGACGCGCGAAAGTAGCCGTCAGTGGGTGACAAGGCATCGTCACGACCGTCACCAGGGTCGGACGCACTGTCGTCGCCCATGTCTGAATATATGTTGTCCGAGTATGGAGCCGGCA
The DNA here is from genome assembly GCA_001636675.1 of Moelleriella libera RCEF 2490. Classification (NCBI taxonomy): domain Eukaryota; kingdom Fungi; phylum Ascomycota; class Sordariomycetes; order Hypocreales; family Clavicipitaceae; genus Moelleriella; species Moelleriella libera. The sequence continues at coordinate 874,245 of AZGY01000010.1, read as the reverse complement.
TGGTGAGCTATGTTAATTATCGAGAGGAGAGCTCTCACTAGAAGGATAACAGAATAATGAGGCAGGATGCCAAGGAGGTTCGGGCCGTTGTCTGTACGTTGAAGCTATGGTGCCCGCACAATTCGTCAATGGAATTGAGCGGTTTTCTTGAGCATTGCACCCACGTCGACCTGAATGAGGGGCATCAGCAGGATAGCACCAGAGCTCTCTGTCAGCATGACAGAGAGGAGGAGGAGGGTATCTCTTCCATTTCCCTCTGGAGCGCGGCGCCAAGACTAGGCGTGGGCGAGGAACCAACAGCTCAACGCATTCGCCGTCACGCCCCAAGCACAATCCCAGCAAGCCACGAACAGGGACCCTCAAGTGGCAACCACAAAGTAGGTAGAGGTCGCTTGCCTTGCCCCACTACACGCCGAACCCCCCCTCCCCGCAAAGTTCCTCACCTCCCGTCCACAATAAGCAAAAGGCCCCAGCTGTGGGTCTCCGGTCGCTGTACCCGTGCTGCCAGCTGGTCACGGTTCCTGCAAGCTTTCGTCAGCGCGCACGCAACGCGCTGTTCAGTAGGAGTGATTGCACTAGTAGATAAGGTGTGATTCGTAAGCCCAGACCAAGAGGTCGTCATCTGCCACCTTGTATGGCTTACATGCCACAGAAAGATTGCATCGATTTGCCTGAGAGAGGGGGGGCTTATCGCCGTTGCCGCATTGCGCTCACCGGAATATGTCCGCTTTTGCCTGTTCCTCAGCGCGATCTGCGACAGCTCCCATGCCGTTACATGACCGGGCTATCTTTGTTGGTGCCTGGGTAGTCATGTTCCAGAACATTGCACGGCCCGAAAAAACAATCACCGTCAGGCCGAGACGAGACGAGACCCGTCATTGCCGAGCTGACTGTCATGCCATCATATACTGGGGCAAATCATGCCAACATCCTCCTTGGGAGTTGATTCTACCGAATCGTCGGTCTGCTCCCGAATTGCTTCTCTCGGGAACGCATGCCAGGAGTGCAGAGCCCAGCGCTGTCCATGCTGCACCCCGGTCACAGCCCATCTTGGATCCAATAGCATGCCTTTGAGGCCTCAGAGCCGAGTCGCCCATTCGAGGCCTGGCGAGATGAGCCCGTCATGCCATGCCATTTCTCTGCGTTGCCGGCAGCCAAGACTCAGGTACAAACGAGAAAGGGCCCCAGCAGCATGAGGCGTCCCCGAATTCCTGTCGTACCTGCCAATGCAGTTCCTGACCAACATGTTGCTCAATGAAGCCCAAGTACCGACTTCGAGTTTTCATAAACGACCCAGGTAATGCTCAGCGCGGGCGCAACCTTGAGAAGATTGGGCGTCAAGCCCTTGTATAGACCGCGATAGCCCTCTTTCTGGATTGTCTTCTGCGTCACGTCCCAAATGCCCGTATACGTTGCCTTGTGCATCACGGTGCCCTGCGTCTGCAATCGCGTACGCACCACGTTGAGAGGATAAACAACCGTTGCGCCGATCGCACCCGACGTCGCACCAATGATGCCAGTTGCTATATTGCCTGGATTGGCATCGTCCTCGTGGCATCCCGCCCGCTTTGAGTACCAGGTCCGATAGGACTTTTTGAGAAGTTCAAACATGCCCATGTCGATAGCACTGTACGGAAACATGCCGACCAAGCCCATTGTGACACCACGGTAGCAAGCCCGCAAGCCGCCGTCGGCATACATTTTGACGGCTGTTTGGCGGACCAAAGCGCTGCCGGTGAGACCTCCTTTCACTGTCTCACATTGTAGCCGAAATTTGAGGGTATCAAGAGGATATACACAAAATCTGAGATGAAGAGCGGCTCCATTAAAATGTAATCAATCCGACAGCCACAGCACACACTTACTGCGCAATCATGCCGGCAACACCGCCCGCGGTAAATTTTGAATATGAACTGATGTGCTGGGGGTCACCATGTCCCTCAAAATTGGCGAAAGCTCGTTTGGCGGCTTCGTAAGATCCGAACTTGATTGCCGTCTCGGGCATAATCTTGACCACATTCAAGCCATTTCCTAGATAGCATGAGCAGTCAGCAGGGCACAAACGTGAGGCGCGATTCCGTTTGCCGGTAGCCGCGGAAACCGACCTGCAAAGAAACTTCGAATGCCCCCATTACGGAACAGATCCTTAACAGCATCTCTTATCGGTCGCGATGCGTTTTGAACGGCAGCCGCAGGCCGGCCATGCTTGAGGGCTGATGCGGCAGTTTCAGAGCAGCTGGAGGTGTTGACCAGCAAGTAGACTTTCAATCTATCGAGTGGCGCGGTAGCTGTGCGCGACACCCCGCCGGCGATGGCACCCGCGAGAAAATAACCTGGATCGGGAGCAAAATCTGTCAGTCTGTACTTCTTTTGGGGAGTGCCAAAACCTTCTGACGGTTGCGCTTGTCCACTTTGTTCTCCTGAGGTGCCATCGCCAGCATGTTGGCCGGTTTGAGTCGCGGTCGAAGTCGAGTTCCCTAGACGTCGACGCTTATTCACTGTTTGATCGTCTGCGATGCTGCCAGTGCCTATCTCTACGTCCACGCTGGCGTGTATTCTGCGTTTTGACCCCGCCGAGCCTGCGTCCCTGCTTTCTACATCGACTTGCACATCTGTGTTTTTGGGGGGCCCGGGGGCGGATGCAGCAGGCATTGTTGAACGAGGCAACGGAGACGCGACTCTGATGAGAGAGCCGGCCAGAGAATACAGAAGGGAGCTGGAGATTAAATAATCCGTACCTAAACCCTCCAGAGTCTCGTCACTGACAAGAGAGTCTCCTTCGGGTGTTACGCTGATGACGGAATCGTAGTAGGAAAGAACAGCCTTGAGACGTGAATTATAGTGGCCTGCAGGCATGAAGAGAAGGAAGTTTCTGTGCCAAAGTCAGAAAAAGGGTCCTTTGCACAGTAGACTCGAGCCGAATCGCAGCTCAAGGCTTCTAGGGAGAAACCTTGAAGCGCATCCACTCACCGCCATTCGTCAAAGGTCACATATCCATCGTGGTTTCTGTCCAAGTCATGGAAGAAATCTGATAATCTGCGACTTGAGACGCTGAGGCCAGCCGATCGGAAGGCTGACTGCAGCTGTGTTGCGTCGATTTTGCCCTTGTCGTCCTTGTCGATGGCATGGAACAAAAGGTACAGTTGGCGCTCCGCCTCTTCGACAAAGACTCGGAATTCTGAAAGCAATTAGAGCTGTGCATGAAGAGCCGGGAAAAGAGAGGAGCAGATTTGCTGACGGTGCTCCCCAATGTGGAGACATGACGACGAGCTCTGAGGAACAACTTGACGAATTGGGGTCCATGCCAAAGCATACCTTCGTATTGGATCTTGCCATCGCGGTTCGTGTCGACCTCCGTCATGATCTGTTTCAAGAGATCGTCGGCATTTTTGAGAGCTGCATGCGTCGCAAGGGAACTGTTAGCAGCGCAGTTCACAGTCAGGCCGAAACGCGGGTCCAATTCATGCAGAGCGGATGCTTACGATGATCGATACGACGGAAGCCCTTCTGCAATCCCCTGAGATCCAATTCGCCCTTTCCAGAGGGATCCAGCCGGCACCATAGGCGCTCGACCCTGGCATCGCGCTCGTTCTGCGACTCCCCAAACCGTCGCTCCACGTCTGTGACGAGTTTGCTTATACCCATGACGGCAGCATTGGTACCGAGGATTGGGGCGGAGTACGGTCGACGGTTTGATAACCTATTCCGCACGCGATTGCGTATTGTTTCTTCAATGCAGCCCCATTGTAGGAAAGCAACGAATGTCAGGACGAATGGTGACGATGGGCTGGAGAGTCAGCGAGGTGACTTCTGAGCACGGTGACGTCGGAGGTCGGGCCAAGAGCTGACACCAGACTCACAAGCTCCAGAGACGGGAGGCGCGGGAGGAAAGGAGAAGGAGTTCCAGGAGATTGCAACCAAGCTGTTAGCGCGTGTCAAGCTGTGCCTGGCCACCTGGACGTCCCCGCTCCGGGGGGGTTCGCGTCAAATCACAGCGGCCTCATTACCTGCCGCTGCCGTGTGCGGGCTCGAGGACCCCGGCTTTATCTTATCTGCCCGCCGGGTACATGCATGTCCATACAAGATTATGCGCCCAAACATGTAGCCTCGGTCTCCCCGCGACACTTTGGTCCTCTCTGCAGAGAGAAGCCCAGATAGCCTCGCCGCGGCAACTCAGAGAAGAGGAACACGTCGTCATGAACAGCCGCCGGAGCTGTCAATAGGGACAAAGCAGGGAGCCTCTGCGGCCCCCTCTCTCCCAGGAAGATGTCCGCCAACTATTGGGACTCGACGCAGAGGCGCAATTGGCTTTTCACCAAGGACCAGCTATCGTCGATGCGGCAAAAGCTCGACGATGAGAACGCCGAAATCGTGCGCCTGTTTCCCCTACCACAGCCGCGTCATCTTGCCATCTACTTCAATCAGCGTACGTGATCGGTTCCCTTCTCTCTGTCGTCCTGGCTCATTGAACCGATGTGCAGCAACTAAAGAAATCACAGAGTTATTGCGGTTGGCGAAGAGACTCAGCATCCGACAGCAGGCCATGGCCACCGCCCAGGTCTACCTGAAGCGCTTCTACATCAAAGTGCCCATCCGGTCGACCAATCCCTATCTCGTCATCACCACCGCAATCTACCTCGCCTGCAAGATGGAGGAAGCGCCCCAGCACATTCGTCTCATCGTCACGGAAGCGAGACAGCTTTGGCAGGACTTTATTGGACTCGACACGTCCAGGATTGGAGAGTGCGAATTCTACCTCATCAGCGAGATGAGCTCCCAGCTCATTGTTCACCAGCCTTACCGCACATTGACGTCTCTCCGTTCGGAGCTGTCCTTGGCGGACGAGGACGTGCATCTCGCCAGATCCGTCATCAACGATTCGTTCAACTGCGACCTGCCGCTCGTCTGCGCACCACACATCATAGCTCTCGTCGCCATTCTCCTCGCCCTTGTCCTCCGGCCCAATTCCACCGCCCCTGGCCAGGCAGCATCGGGCTCAGCCGCTGCTGCAGGCCTGGCTGTCGCGCAGGCGGCTTTGAGCCAGGCACGCGGTCGAGACGGCCACCCCGGGTCTGTCCATGAGCAGCCCGCCACGGGGTCTGATCTGAAAGAGAAGCAACAAGAATCGAGAATCACCCGAGTCCAGCACTTTGCTACGTGGTTGGCGGACAGCAGTGTTGATATTGCGACCATGGTCGACGCAACACAGGAGATGATCTCCTTGTACGAGTTCTATGAACAGTACAACGACAAGTTGACGCGAGAGCAAATTAATCGCTTTGTCAAGGCACGTGGTCTGGACAAGTAGAACTCTTTTCGGGAGCTAGCGTGCGGCATTATGATGAAACTTCTACGTGCAGAGATACACAGTGAAAGGGCCCGGCTCTTTGCATCAAGTTTTCCCTTCGCACTAATGTATCTGGCGAGAATCAAGACTCACGGCAAGACGTGTTTCCATTCGAATCTTGTAGCAAACATATGCCACTGAGAGACCGACACCGAGTTCAGCGTGGCGGTGTTTGCCACGTCGAGATGGCAACCTCGGCGACCTCGGCCCCCTTCGAGATGGCAATTTCGTGCCCTCCGGGCAACACATGGATATCAACCCCGTCCTTGCCCAGTACTGCTACGGAGTCTTCCGTCCACTCTTTAGCGATCACGATTGGGTCTCGCTCTGCCACGATCAAACAGATCCTGCCGGAAGCGAGTCCGGGCGTGCCCTCCGCGGTCCTCCTCAGCGCAAGCTGGTCTCTGAGCCTTGTCCACAAAGCCCCCTCGTGCTGTCCATAGATGGGACTATTCCGGATCGAGCTCATATACGCGTGCACGAAGCCAGGATTGCTCCGCAGCTGCCACCGAACGACGTCGCCCACGCGAGGTCCCAGTGGATTGTCGTTCCGTATAAGCACCCGGTCAAAGTCTTCGTCGGCAGCAGGATCCGGGATGTCAGCGCTGGGGGCGCCTTTCTTCGGCTCCAGCTGGCGCCTGGCAATGAGATGGCGGATCCACGTAGGCAGAATGGCTTCCGAGTACAACAGACGGCTTTTGAAACTGACGTGTGACGGACGTACAAGGCCCCCCGGGCATACCAGCGTTGCTGAGTGAAGGAGATTGGCATGATGTGCCGCAAAGGAGGCCACCAGGGCGCCACCGAGTGAGTAGCCCAAAATGTGAAAGGCCGCCGGTCCTGTCCAAGGAAGTGGAGATGAAGCGAGCACGAGCAAGATCTGCGTGGTGTAGAGGCGGTCATCGTAGATGAGATCTGTAGGGGCATCTGAATAGCCTCTTCCGAAATAATCTATTCCGCCATTTCCCCATCACCCGCCTTGACATTAGCTCATCGTCCACCGTTCAGATCCTTCCCTCTCTTCTTCACGCCGCCGTGTGCTCACGTCGAGGTCATGCCAGCGAAGGAAGAGGTGATGGTGTTCGTGGAGACGTACCGAAAAGCATAACCCTGTATCCCTTTCCGACAAGATGCCTTGCCATATCGCCCAACGCGACGCACGGCGTCCCAAGGCCGTGCAGCAGCAAGACCTTTTCGCCGTCTTCGGGCCCCCACTCGAATACTTGGATGCCCCCGTAAGCCGTCTCGACGTGCCTGGCCCCGGGGAAAGCATCGGGGGGGTACGGGAGCGTCTGCGTGTCCCCATCCATATTGGCAGCAGCAGCAGCAGCTACGTCTCTGGCTCTGGAACGACAGACTTTCGGGGCCATCACATGCTCGTACTTGACGACGGGCCGCAGGACGCAGTAGTATAGCGAGAAGCATGCTGCCCCGACGAGCAGAGCGTATTCCGGGGCCCGCCAGGCACGGAACCCGGCGTGGAGCGTGAGCATGCTCCTTTTCTCTCACCGATAGTAAAATATCAAGCTGCGTTGATGATAGTGATGAACGTGTATGATTCTACGTTTGATCAAAGTCTTTTGGAACCAATGCTTCACTTTTGTGTGTGTTTTTTTTTTCCTTTCAGCCAGAGGGATGTTTGCACTTGCTGCCTCGGGTCCTGTCCCACACCGGCAGGTCCGAACCGAGGCGCTCACGGCGCCGCTTTTCGGCCTATCCTACCTACTTACCCTTGAGCTCTCGAATGTCCCGACCGAAGGCGCGATGCACACTGGACCACCCAAGGAACGAATGCAGCCACCGTGTTGTCTGTTGGGGTTTCAATAACCTTTGCAGTAGAAATTCGGATCCAGCATTTGAGAAATTCCCTCGCTCGTACATCGGGCGTTTTGCGAGGGTAAACCTTGCCAGCAGCTGTTCCCAGGAAACCCAACTTATTCGTGACCTCCTTGATCTTCGATCGACAATCGTGAGGTGCACATCGAATTGACGAGTAATTCCCTACTATGTCTCTCCTCTCAATCATACAAGTGCCTCATGGCATGTTCTCTGGAACAGACTTGACGATCTTGGGGCCCGGGTCCGGGGGAAGGGGCAGGGGGAACGACGCATATCAACTCCAGCTGCACACGCCAAGCATTGACCATTCTTGGTCTCAAAAGCTGTGAAAACGTCGAGAGATTATGTGACTTTACTGGGTTGGAGCTTGGAATGGCTAGACGGCTAGATTGCTGTCAAAAAGGGATACTTGTGGACTTGATGTTGTCGCTATTGCTCGAGCAAGCGTGTGTAAACCAGCTTTGATGAGCGTTTATCCGCGCAAAGAGCCTTTGAGAGATCTCAAGCTCGGCTGAGTTCTCAAGCTGCATCGAGTGCAGCCAAAACCGGGTGACCAAACGATGAGGGGAAAGCCGAGACAAGTTCCCCCGCGTTTGCGTTGGTGGTCGAACATGATGTCTTTCACGACTGTTCTACGCCTTGGAAGGAAGTCACGCACATTTCCACCGTATCGTCGTTCCTGGTGTTGAAAAGTATGATTGTTTTCCTTGCCGGACATGGCTTTTTGGAAAACTTGTAAAAAAAGACCATGTTAGGGGCAGCATGAGCTTAGGGATCAGAGGCATAGGTGCTGAGAGTGCGCTGCCTATCAGCACGCGCTTGTGCATGCCGAGGCTATATGAGCAAAGATGAGAATCAACGCTATTATGTGCGTCGTGATACAAAAGTCGAAAGAGGCGGCCACCGCATCGTGCCCATGTAGCTCGTGGCGGAATGAGCCGAATAGGAAGCCTGGGCTTTCAGGCCTGTTTCAAAGCAGTTCATTTTTTTGGGGGTAGCATTGCCAGTTCGTTTCTTGGGACTGGACATGGTTTAGGAATTAGTGCTGCCTCGAGCTTGCCCCGGTAGAGGAGCCATCTCAGAAGGGGCCTTTGGCACTGGAACTCTCGTCGGGAGAATGCATCCCTAAGGGGGTAAAGCGGCCTAGAGCCGATCAGCACTTCTCCCATTCCTGAAGGTGAATAAAGCTCGTGGAGAAGGAGAGACGACGCAGTGTATTATCAATTTGAGACTCTCTAGGCACTCCGGTTAGCCTTGCGTCTTACACACAGCAAAAGCGGCGTCCCTTTGATATCAGGAGGCGAGGACTGAGTCCTCAAGTGGATATAGCACCAGGGCGAAGGAAACCAAAATTGAACACAGCTGTGACTCGCACCTTGTGCACGATACTATCTATGACTTCGGCTGTATCGATCCTGGCTCAATACGCGAGGAGCTGACGATGCAGGCACCGTCAGCCCTGACGTCGAATCAGTCACGAACCAGTGCACGCTCGATGGGACACTACGAGCTGTATGGTATAGCAGCACGTTGTCGGCCTAAACTGTATAAGCGGGAGCTTCGGCCTGTCATGACTGGCGAGACCAAGCAGCGACCAAGACACAGTGATGAATAATCAGGGGTGCAGTTGAGCAATTCTCCGAGAGACATAAACCCATCCGTCATTTGGCGCGAGTGCCAGGACAGAGTCTAGAGCAGGGTTGGTAGGCAGTTCCCGGCACTTGCCAGAGCTAAGCTCGAGCTCGGAGATGTCAAGAAAGAACTTGACAGCAAGCACGCTGCATGCGATGGCAGTGGAGATCAAACGAATTGAACGAGTCACTGTCATGTCGTTGTCCAAGGTCGCCGCGGACATTGTACGCGAATCGACTTCAGGTCCGCGAGGGCGCAGGACACGAGGGGTATTCCAGGGAAGAGGAAAGAAGCCGACTCGCGGCAATTGTTCTCGGTCGATTCGCGAACGTCTTTTTTCCAACACTGGATGGTCAGACAAAACGTTGGCTTGTCATGGCCGTCGTCGTGCGCTCTCAGTCCTTCTCCTCTCCCTCTCGCATGTGAAAAGATATTGGATGTGAGCATGCCGCCTGGCAGCGGCGGTGTCATGTATGGTCAGCCACACCGCTCAATTGGCATTTGTGGGTTGGAACAGGGGTTTCCCGTGGCTGGTAGGATTCTGGATGCATTGCCTAGATCTGCATCTGGCCAAACATCGTGTTCAAGTGGACGTCAATGGTCTGGATCGGCATATGCGGTGACACGTCAGGCGCACCCACGAAACAATGTCAATCGAAGCATCTCCGCCAGCCAATCTACAAAGGTGTGTGTGGCTGGACCGAGGCGTTGTGCATGTATATATCTGCAGAAACATGCAGAGTGAACCAAGGCCTGTCGGTCGGCGGTCGAATCAACGAGCGTCAGGCCCGGGGGCGACACAATGGGCAATGGCAGTGCCGACGTTTTCTTCTCCCCCCTCCCCCTCCATAACCAAACGGAGCAGCTTTTTGTGGTCTCATGCGTTGAGCGAGCTGAGCTCTGGTGCCATGTTTACTTGCTTGGCTGTCGCAGGAGGCCGCCACGTTGTGCAAGATCGTGCGGTCTTTCCGCAATGGGCTGATTCGACATGCCAGCAACTACCGACGGGCTGGACTGTCCCATGCCAGCAGGGAGGAGAGGGAGGACCCTTTGCATGCTGATGCGCTTGCAGCTGTCAGGGACGCCCTCGGGCATGGCATGGCAGCCGGTACTGTACTGTACCTGTGTTGGAGGTTGCAAGCAAAAATACGGCAGCCAATGACGGCAGCCTGTGAGAGACAAGAGCTCCGTTACTGGATAGATGCATGGGAGGGGAGGAAAAGAAGGAGACGAAAAAAAGCAAGCAGATGGAGGAGCGGGGCCGAGGAGGCTGTGCGCCTGCCCTTCGATTCAATCAATTCCCTCCTCGGCTTGTGGCTCTGGGCAGTTTCACCAAAAAAGGCGCCCGTTCGGTTTCACTTGGTGGCGTACGGGGTAGGAATCAGGGCTGGTTTCACCGGTGGGTTGGGCGAAACAAGTCAAAAGCTGAAAGCATCAATTGATCGATCCAAGGGCCGGCCGGCCTGGTCTTACCATTATCAGTCTCGGTCTCGTCCTCTTTCTTTAGCTCGGATGGGTGGCGTCGCTCAGGGCAGGCAACTTGGGCTGCGTCGGCACGCGAGCTTCCCGCATCCACGGCCTGGTTGGTCCCCTTGAAAAACTCAATAGGCGAACCAAGAATTCTTGACCGAGGAGGCAATTCCGTTCACAGGGAAGGCCGCTCGTATCGTAGAGGAAGCAGCTGTGCCAGGTGGCAGGGCCTACTGAACGTACATCATCACGACATCCAAGGGGGAGCTCGGAGAGACTTCGTGCACGGTTTGCAGAACTGCAGTAATCACAAAGTACCGACACAAACGCACAATGGGTCCAAGGGACAGAGGAACGGCCCCAGTATTGGCGCTGATGAATGAACCCTGCATGCATGCGTGCATGCCGCACTGCACGGTGGCTAGTCAAGTCAGCGTCTAGCCGCGGAGAGTAGCGACTATCCAACGGCGCAATGGCTGCGTCAGCTGCATGGGCGCTCGACAGAAGCTGCCCTGATGTGTGCTGAGAAGCCATTGTCTGGCCTTTTCGACCGCGATGTGCTGAACCAAAGCCCTTTTCATGGTTGCACAGAGGTCCAAGGGCGGTTTCATAGTGCACAATGTCCGTCCCATTCTCGCCTTGGCCCCGGTGCAACTGACATTCGTTCTCTAGCCAGTCTGCGACAGTGAAACGAAGGCAGGAAAGCATTGCCTCCGATGCCATGGCAGCATAAACTACTGCGAAACTGCAATCCAATGAATCTGACGTCGGCATGCAATGATGGATCCGGAATCGGCCTGACACAACAAGAGTCAGTCGAGAGGTCAACTGATGCCTGGAATGGACGCTAGTCTGGCTGCCGGGGTGTTGCATCACAATAATAATAGCACATTGACTTGACTTGACGGTCGGGTAGCATTGCCAGACAGCCAGTGGCAACAGATTGCTGCGGTCTCGGAAGGGCCCGTAGAAGGAACGAATATTGCGTCTTGGTGGGAGGCGTGGTGTGGCAGGAACTCTGGCCGGCGCCATCAACTCTGATTGCGGGTGTGGTGTTTTCTTTGCGGTGCTTCGTCCCCCCCTTCCCCCCTCCACAAAAAAAAAAAAAAAAAAAGGGACGGCGCCGTTTGGGGGACGGTCGGCGGGCTTTGCACTGGGTCTTGGTCCGGCGGTCTCACCATCCAGCTTGCCCCAACGGGTTACGACCACCGCAAACTGCAACCATTTGAACGGCGGAGCAGGCGGTGTGCGGCATAGATTGCTGACCCCGATCGTCGCTCTCGTGTGTCTACCGTGTATGTACGTGCGTGCGTGTGTGGATTGTGGACGAGCGCCGGGCGGTCGGTCTGCGTCCCTGCCAGGCACGAGAAGCCACGAGGAAGGGGGGAGAAGGGGGGGGAGAGACCGAAAGAGAGAGGCAGAAGAACCCTGAAGGGTCGACTGAATAGAATAATCGGGCGAGGCCCAGCGCCTGAATCTTGCCGTCTGGCATTGCTACGGTCTCGCCGTGACTGTCATGCCACCTCGACATTGCGTGCGATCAGACCGTGCTGACCCAGCCTTCAAGACACTGTACGGGAAATCCGATACCTGCTTCCATGTACCTTCCAGGGGACTCGACTGTACTGTTGGACACCCACCCTCAGTCGCAGTGCTGGCGCTTGCCCCCCCCCCCTTTCCCCTCTCTCTGTACCAGGCCAAGCGCAGATTAGCGCCTATGCCAGCCAGCCCAAGCCGGCCAATCACTGTCTAGTGGCAAAAGTAGTGGGTCCTCCTGCCATCCCTGGATCCCGCCCTCCCATTTGCCGCCTTCGTCAACATTCGCCCATCGAGACCCGATTTTCCGCATCCCTGACCAACAAAAATGCCGCTGGTCACGATGCTCGTGTGGACTCTGGTGGGGCCCTGCATCCGGCGTGGTCCTGCAACTACGCCTGCGCCTACGCCTACGCCTCCGCGTGCGCTGCATGTATGTCCCTGGCCTCGGCCTGTCTGCCTTCTTTGCGGGTGAGCGAGTGAGTTGATTGACTGGCTGGCTGCCTGACTGATTTGCTTGCTGCTTTCCGGCTCGACCATCCCCACCAGACGCTGCCACCAACCCGACTCGACAACTTGTATCGGCCTCGTCCCTCCTCCTCCTCCTCCTCCTCCTCTTCGCCTTACCATCCACCCACCCACCCGCTCCTCGTTCCTCACTACTCGTCTGCTCTTCCATCCACCCACCCACTCACCCACCCACAACGCATGTCGGGAACGCACACGCGCACGTTCGTCACCCACACACACTCGGACGCTTCTCCTTACTCTTCCTCTTCCTCTTCCCTCTCCCCCTCCCTTCTCATCTAGATCTGCTCGACCACCATCTTCGCCGCGCTGTTGTCTCTTGCCTCGACCATCGCTTCATACTATTTCATAGCTGCCAGCGCTCCCCTATCAACAATTACATCAAGCTTTCCGTCAAGCGTGTCAATTGTCCATCAACACGCCTCACTGCGCCCCCAATCAGGAGTCACGGATCTGGGTCTGCAGTCATCTCTCGAAAACGGCATACTGTAACATATATCCGGTATACCAACGCACATCATGGCTTCGTACTATCATTTTCACACTCAGCCAGCGCATACCGCACCAGTTTCGCATAGCCATGGAGGACATCGCAGTCGCAGAGGGGCTACCCGCCTGTCTGTCTCGCAAAATGCTCAGAGGCAATATCGAGGCTCGCGTGGTGTCAAGGATCTGAACGAGTCGGCAGCCATATCCGCCTTTCGTAACAAATTCGAGGCCGGAAGATCATTTGACTTGGAAGACGACTTGGAATTCTGCCCCAATCTCCTGACGGAGTCTGATGTGAGTAGAGACAGCCACGGCAATCCCCATGGTCCGCTCTCTCCTGTTACTGGAATCCAACCTCATCTGACTGGACTGCCCCTATCCACAGCTGGTTTCCATCTCCAGCGCCTCTGAGCGCTCGTCTCTTGCCAGCAACTCGCCCGAGTCCTCGCCGACCCAGCAGCCTCAGAGTGTCGCGCCCGGCTTTTCCCTCAACTCCTCGTCTGCTTCCTTCATCCCCCCGAGTTTTCAAAGTCACCACTCGAGCTTGAAGCTGCACCAGCCGGCGGCAACACGGGGACGTAACGCAATCCCCATCATCAACCCTGCTACGGGCATCAGCATGTCGAGTCCACCACCCTCAGTGTCACCCGCCGCCATGCATCAGCCTTTGGGGCGGCGATGGTAGGGAGCCTAGCGCTGCCGCGTCAGCTGCTCGTCATGACACGTCGGCATCGGCTCTCTCGTCGGTCTCCGGTGGCCTGTTGTAATATGATGACTTCTAATTTCTCACCCCTGTTTTGTTTTCGGCGACTGTCTATCTCGGCGGGCATTCCACAACTTGTGTATATTGGGAACAGCGGTGTCGTCTTCGTTCAGTCGAATCCTTTGGGAAACGCAAAATTTCCGGTGGCGCGGCCACGTCGGTGCCAATTCATTTCGCAAGCCTCGAGCGCCTTGTCCCTGCCTATGAACTGCTGCAGCAGCCACTGTCGCTACACCCATGGCAAAATTGCGAACCAAAGGACGCTCATCCGTCGACGACGATACATCTGACTTTTACGGTACTTGTTGTGTGCCAAATTCTCCGCACACAACGAGCTTTTCCTTGCGGGCCCGGCGCCTGTCTCCTTTGATGAAGTTGACCGTTACAGAACGCGGTGTCTTTTCGTTCACTCATAAAATTGCATCTTCGCTACATGGCAGCCGACTGCGGAGTTGATGACTGTCTTTTTTTCTTCTGACGACATTTCCGGCGTTGATTCGACTGCTTGATAGCGTGCGCATCAACCGACATTTCTCTTTCAGTTCTTGCAGGATTGTCTTAGTGTCCTGCCCTTGCTCTGTCTTAATGGGACCTACGAAATCACCAAAGAGGGAAAAAAACTTCAAGGCACATATAGAAAGGAGCTTTCGCGTTGTGAAAGTGATGGAGCACATTGGCTTTTGTTTCAGGGGATTGGTACGGTACACAGACCTTGCGGTACTTTTGCATTATTGCATCACACCGGGAAGGACATCTACCGGCCTTTTTTTCGTTGACGTGGAGTTGGCTGTCTACTTTTCTTGAACAATCATGGCCTCGTTGTATACGGTGTTTCTGCAATGAATGATTCCTGAGATGCGAGGGAGACCAGAAGGACGATTTTGGTCACTTTGTACAGCAAATGGTCAGAGGCGCGGTTTTCATCAGTCAGGGCATACCTTGGATGAGTTTGCGTTTACAGGGTCGGGGAAATTGTGGTTTGTTTGGTTCGCTCTGCATATGGATGGTTGGGAGTCGCGGCTCAGCTTCGACACGGTGTGATTACAGCGGTTCGGGTTATATGGGATTCTTTGGGCCCTCGCGCCCTGGTGTTGCAAGCTGGCTGGTATCTGAAGCCTCGCGTTGGTAGCGGCGAGCATGTTTTCTGGGACACGGTTGATACTCTATGACTATTACTAGGCTTGCGGCACCGCAGCCACAATGGCTTGCAGCGATGAGAATACACGATATATTCACAGGATGTCTCCATGAAGTGAAGTCGTCGCGCTAATGGGAACGCTTATGCGGCAACACGAGATGACAATCGCTCGCTAGCAAGTTGTAGCTTTTTGCCCCTGATAGCTAGCAGCAATTTGGCCACCGGGACTGATTCGTTGAGAAGTGAGCACTGCTGGCCAGCCCATCTGGCAACGTGTTCAACCGCCTCCCAACCCACTCAAGGTTCAGGTTATCTGCGGGAGCGAGGCGCCTCGCCGACGGGTTTGGAATGAGCCAGGCTTGGACTGACGTGATACGCAACTCAATCAGCTAGCTGAACGTTAAGATGCCTCGACCGGGCCCGAGTACGTGATTGACTGGGCATTTCTGTCGCGAGGAGTAACAACAGCCTGGGCTTGTAATGGTGACGTCAGCGCAGGTTCGCGCTCCACCAGCTCTCCTCGTCCACCACCTACCTCGTGGAGAAAGAGCAGCCCGGTGATGACATATGCGAGCGAGGGCTCAACCACTGGGGACAAAGCTAAATCCAATGCTCCTTCCCGCCAAATCCGTCGAGCCTCAAACCTGCCCATCGTCCGAGCCCTCCCGCGCCATATACTCAGTTTCTCTTCCTTTTTTTTTTTTTTGCATTGGCACAACAGTTCCAAATCCAAACTCGAACTCTTGGTCACTTGACTTTTAGCAGCTACCACTACCACAGCTACCACTCACTACCAGCATCACCACCGTTTCCATCAAACCGCAACACGGTCAGCACTAAGGAGCTATCTGCCAACTGATCCCAGAATCTGCTTTTGAAAAGAGGGCGAGCTTTTATAAAAGTTCATCGCCATGAACACCGCACGGAACATGATTGGCCTTGCTGGCTTGCGAGCTGCTGCTCGGGGGCCAAATGGCGTCTCTCGTCGCGTAGCATTCAGCACAACATCCAAACTACGTCTCAAGGAATCCTCTTCGCGTATGTCCTTGGCCAATCCCAACCCCCTAATCCCCCTGACCCTTCTTCCCAGTCCTTCTGCTCTTGCTTTCCCCCCGCCAGCCTTCTTGCTTGCATAGGTGCACTGACACCTAGCGCCAGAAACGGACGCCGACTACGACAAGCACAAACAAGACAGCCTCTCGAAGCAGAAGAGGGGAGAGGGCCACTGGAAGCGGGAGCTTGCATCGGACAGCGAGGAGGCCGTGCGGGCGGATCGTGCATCGGATGAGAATGTTGCTGACCTGCAGGAGCGGACGAAGAAGACGGCCGAGGAGCTGAGCAAGGCCGGAACCAGCAACTCTAAGGGCGGGCTGTGACGGATCCATCAGCCAGACAGGCACAGACGCTGTGGCAGCGAGGCCTCTTGTACAAGTATGAAATCGGGGAGTAAGAAAAGGCACATAAGCATAGCCAGTAATAAATTGTCGACACGGAGACACAATTGCTTTGGCTCAAGGCCTCAAAGAGGGTGATGTCATGACGTGTAGGGGAGGGTTTGGGGACTTGCGGCGCAGTAAATTCTCCACACGGGGCCGAATCCTAGCTCCTGCTCCGATGCCCCGTTGGCAATGTCGCATGGTCTATGTTTATTTCCACCTCGAAGTTGATATATTTTGGGGGCGGAGGTGCTGTTGTGTACTTTACCTTGTATTGGGATGGGCCAGCTCGGCTCCGAGGCACTACCCACCGCCCTGTCTCACGTATCGATAAGCCAGCTCGGCGCCAGCTCGACGATATCGGCATGCTGCCACAACACAAATCGAGTCCATGTCATTGCTGCCCAGCATTCAATTATACCTATATTTCGGTCATTTTCGCATTCGTTCATTGTATTTTCTTTTTCTATAACAAACCTTCCACCTCAGCAGCGCATTCCCGGCGCCCACAAGAGAAGATAGAGGAAAGAAGGAAAGGAAGGGCCCAAAAAAAGAAAAAAAGGACCAGCCGCTCATCATCACGAGTGTCATGTCCTCGCCCTCGCCCTCGCCCTCGCCCTCGCCTTCTTTTCAATCGGCCCTTTTGGCAGGCGCCCTCGCCGGCATAAGCGTCGACCTGTCTCTGTTCCCCCTCGACACGCTCAAGACACGGCTGCAGTCGTCGGCCGGCTTCTTCCCCTCGGGCGGCTTCTCGGGCATATACCGCGGCATCGGGTCAGCCGTCGTGGGCTCGGCGCCGGGGGCGGCGTTTTTCTTTTGCACGTACGAGACGACCAAGAATCTTCTCTCACCACCACCATCAACAAGACGACAATACCACGAAAATGACAATGGTAACGGTGGTGCAGCGGTAGGGGGGGCCACAACCGCAGAAGAAGAAGGTGGTGGTGGTGGTGCCGCCGGCGGCGTCACCACGCACATGGTGGCCGCGTCGGCGGGTGAAATTGCCGCTTGCGCCGTCAGAGTGCCCACCGAGGTGGTCAAGCAGCGTGCCCAGGCTGGTCTGCACGGGGGACGGTCGGGAGCGGCCCTCGGGGCTATACTGGGGAGATACAGGGCCGACGGCATCGTCACGGTGTGGCGGGAGCTATACAGGGGATGGGGCATCACCGTCTTTCGAGAGGTGCCCTTCACCGTGATCCAGTTCCCGCTGTGGGAGGCCATGAAGGCGTGGGGAGCGGCGCGCAAGCAGAAGCAGCGCGAAGCCGCGGACCACTATCTGTCCCATGACTTGGGCCGATTACCACCCGCCGTGGTGGTCTCCGGCGCGGAGAGCGCCTTGTACGGGAGCATAGCCGGGGGGGTCGCGGCCGCCGCCACGACGCCCCTTGACGTGCTCAAGACAAGGGTCATGCTGTCGGACAAGAGTGTGTCTGTGGCGGACATGTTCGTGAGAATGGTTCGGGAGGAGGGAGTGAGGCCCTTTTTCGCCGGCATCGCACCCAGGGTGACGTGGATTTCTATTGGCGGCGCCATCTTTCTCGGAAGCTATCAGTGGGCAGTTAATACCATGACAGCCTTGTCATGAACACCCGGTTCGAGGTCCTCATGTTTCCAACGCGATGTGCTTTCAATATCTTCCACGCTGTCAAGGCTCTTACTATCGAGTCATCTTATCCAGGGAAAGGATTACCTCTCGAGTCGATTCGCTGCCAGAACAATGTCTTACTTGTGGCCCATCTCGGATGTTACTGGACTGGTTGGCCCTGATCCTGTCGAGACAACGCAAACTTGGTGCAGGAAAATGAGAGGACTTTGCACGGAGTTGCAGTGTGATGGCCTTTACGTGTTGCGCGGCGAATTGTCTCATTCCATGAGTAGCTAGTCGAGTCATACTACGCCGGATGAGAGCCCTGGACCTTCTTTGATGGGACGTGTTGCAACCTTGGCGCGAACTACGAAAAGAGTTTCAAGGAAAGAACGGGAAACTGCTTCCATCACGTGCTTAGTTATTCTCGCAAAGAGAACCAGCAAACGAAAGCTTGCGAGAACGAACTTCTGCTCACGATCTTCAAATAGCATCCGCAGCAAGCACACTATCCATGCCTTTTTGGCATTGTCTAGAAATTCAGTTGGTCGAACCGCTGCTCTACGCGCTGCCATGATAGTGAAGAGAAGCAGAGAAGGAAAGAGAGTAGTACGAAAAAGACAAAGAGCTGTCGCTCATCAATTTTGGGGTTGCGAGGAACCCGATGAGGCCGCGGTCCTGGGTGTTGGTGTATTGTTGGACTGCTCGGTCGAAGAGCGGGGGATTGTCCCTACCGGTCCAGCGGCCCCTGGCGTATCTGCTGGAATCAACGAGGCTGACGGCTTGGGCGGCTTGATCTCTTTTCGCCCGTTTGCCTTGTAGTACAATACGACGTCGTTGCCGCTCTTCCAGACATGGGTGCGGATGGTTGCAAGGCTCATGAGCGGATCAAGCAGCTAGGTGAAATGTCAGTTCTTTACAATTCGCTCGCAAAGCGCCGAGACCTCGGCTGAATCGCCAAAAGGAAGAGCGATGAGAAATACACGGACGCACCTGGTCATTGCAGTACAGCTCAAGATACTCTGCAGGCGCAAGCTCATCCACTTCTGTGTCCTCGAGTCCCTGGCCATCCAAACTCCGTCGCTCGGGCTCCTCGATTCTCTCTGCGACATAGGCCAAGATTTTTTTGACGCGCAGCATTCTGTTTGCATTCAATCGATTGTTGCCGTCCGCCGGCGATAAGACCGGCAAGTTGCCCGTGGGATGCAACACGAAAGATATCTTGACAGGCTCCTTCGCGGGGATTATATTCTGAAGCAATACTTCACCGAGCCACATGGGCGCTTTTTGCTCAATGATGTCGGCATCTTTCCCCACGTTCTCTACCGTGCCTTGGTACACGGTGGCACTGCCTCCAGACGTCTCTTCTTGGATGATGACTTTTGTGCCGGGCGGCAATTTCAGCACGGGTGTTTCGTTGGGAAGGCTGGGAGTGACTCGAGTCTCAATGAGCTTGTCAGGCGCTTCTGCAAACTGCTTGTCGTAATTGTTGCGGATCTTCTGAATTATGCCAAAGAAGCTATCGTCTACCTCTCTCTCGTTGGTCGACGACGACTCGGATTCTTCAGCCTTCTCATCGACAATGACAGGTTTTTCCTGTGTTACTTGAGATGGAGAACGACCCAATTTCTTGCTACTGAACGATATGCGAAACTTCTTTCCAAAAGCGCTGCCTGGTGATTTGCTTGTGTCGCTCGGTCTTTCCTTGTCCTTGGTTTTTTCACTCCCGTTGTCCATCGACGTCTTCGTTTCCGTCGAATCAGTCGCAGCTGAAGCCGTTGGCGCATTCGCATTCCCCCCAGCAAAATAATCATCCTTGTCGCCTGGTGCATCCTTTGCGGGCGGACTCAGAGGACTTGATACTGTCTTTTCGGGTACACCCGGGAGGGCCGCAGCACCCGGGGCAGGCGTAGCGAGGCCGATTCCTAGGCCAGGAGTTCCGAGCTGCAGCTGTGAACCGCTTGCCCGCGGAGTGCTGGCCTGGTCTACCTTTTCCCTACCCCAGTTGGTCAAGTTTGATCGCGGAAGATCGATCGAGGTGGGCGCATTTGCCCGCGCTGCAGTTTGCCGCTCGAGGACATTCTCATTCAGTTTTTGTCGATAGCTTTCATCACGCCTGATTTCCTCATCAATGAGATTAGCAAATAGGTAGCGAAGGATCCATCTCCCGAGGCTAACTACACCAACTGTCAATATTATGGCCGATGATCTACTTTCAACGAAGGAGGGGAAAACTAGCCACATACTCCTCTGATCTTCTCTGAAGTCTATGGGCTCATCCAATTTCAATTCATCGGCATAGACCTCAGCATCGAAGCAATTATAAGGTTCCAACACTATGGTCAAGTTGCCGGAGCTCAAATCGACTGAACACCAGGGCGCAACAGCCTCCCGTTTGTTGACCAACGCCTCCACATCTTCCAAGTGCTGCTTTCCAAAGCTCCGCACCGGTTTGCACTAAATGTATGATCAGTCAAGCAGAGCCAGTAGGTGCGAAATGATGAAGGACAATTCCTTAGTACAGAAGCGACACATACCTCGAGCAAATCCCAAAGCAGTACGTCACCAGCCGTGTCCAGAGTAAGTACTCTTCTCCTGTCATTGAGTAACCTGTGCTTCAGAAGTCCAAAATGGCCTTCGATCGTGTCTTGAGGTGCCTCGTAGAATGGTTTGACTTCTTGATCCGAGGTCTGGGCCGTGGCTTCGGTTTCAAGCTTAGTGAGTGCCTCAATCTTTGGATGTAGGTCGGGGTCGAGAGGTGCGCGTGGGGGAAACAAAGCCGTATTGGAGATACGCAGTATCGACTCTGGCCGTATCTCAATCCGTTTGGCAGCCTCGCCGTCGTGAGGACTGCTGACATGGGGTCTCACAAGCGTAGCCCTGTGCTGCCGAAGTCCTTCTGGAAGAATCATGTCGGAGCTCATGTCAATATCTCCCCAGCGATTGATGGAAGACCGGTTGGTGGCTGCCCATACTGATCCCCCAGCTGCAACGAGTCTGACTACGCCGCAGTGCTCTTGGGCCAACGCGATGTTGAGGCCACAGTCCAAGTCGTCCATACTTCCACGGACGTCGGTTTTGGTGACGAGCCCGTCCCGATCAGCGCTGTAGAAAATAGCTAGATCTGGATGATCAGAGAAGAGGGACCAAACGCTCGCCTCGTGCATTGTGAAGGTGTACATGCAGCGACCACCTCTGACGCTCCACATCTTGATGGTCTTATCCGCGCTGGCACTGAGAATGATGTCGCCAGAGTCGTCAATCAAGATGGATCGGATAATGTCCAAGTGGCCAACGAGCTTTGAGATTTTGTCACCCGTCCGGGTGTCATA
The DNA here is from genome assembly GCA_001636675.1 of Moelleriella libera RCEF 2490. Taxonomy (NCBI): domain Eukaryota; kingdom Fungi; phylum Ascomycota; class Sordariomycetes; order Hypocreales; family Clavicipitaceae; genus Moelleriella; species Moelleriella libera. Next base: position 853,147 of record AZGY01000010.1, on the reverse strand, counting down.
GATCCGGATCGTCTTCTCCGGCCCACCATTCGCTACAATATTCGGACCAACTGCGAGGGCGTATACAGAGCCCTTCTCGGGTATTTCTTCGCCTCTGACATCAATTTCGAGCGTCTTGCCGGCGCCGTTCAGATCCCAGAGACAGATTTTGCGGTCAAGGCCCCCAGAGGCAACCATATTGGCGTTCATGTCCGTAGGAGGCGTCGCAACACATTTGACGTAATCTGAATGCTCGCCGATAACAACCGCTCTGGAGCTATCCTCCTCTGAATGAGGCCGCCACACCTTGACAGTGAGATCTGACGAGCCCGATACCAGCGCCATGTTGTTTTGGGCTAGAGTGATGTCATTGATCCAATGAGTATGAGGTTGGGCCTGGCAGCGGAAGTTTGTTGGGGACGACTTGCGGCCCGCTGAGCTACCTGCGTCGTGGGCTCTTGGCCGAGGGTCGAGGCCGATGTCCCAGGCGCAGACGATGCCGTCGCGTCCGCCGGAGTAGCTGAGATAGCACCGCCCATCAGAACCTTGCCGACTGAGTAAATGGGTTTGGATGGATAAACGAAGTCCTGTCCTGGCTTGGGGACTTACAGTATGCTATTGTGTGCGTCAAAAGCCAAGCCATTGACGCCAAGCCGATGGCCTCCCGGTGATGACTTTGCATTTTCTAAAACTGCGCCAGGAGCAAATCCAACGGTGTCAATTCAGTCAGTCTCGAGCAGACGAAAGCGTATGGTGATCCAGAATGATGGACTGGTCACCGGAAGCTCGATTGCAAAGCTGAACAGCGGCCAGCGATGAATCAGGAAGACGACCAAATTCGGTCAATGTGAGACACGTACCATAGCTTATTCTTTGGCGCGCCTTCTTAGCCATTGCACAATATTAGGCAAGCCGGCCGGCTCACTTGCAACTTGAGGGAGCTGGCGACAGCTGTCAGATGCTTGGCGGCCCAGAAATGAGAGATGGTGCACGCTACAAGAAGCTATGATATGATTTGCTGTCGGTAGCAATCAAGGAAAAGCGGCTATCGGATGCTTGGATGGGAGGATAAGAAATGGATATCCGGGGTCCAACACTCAAAGCAACGTGGAAGTGGCCGGCGAATAAGCTGGGGTGCGAGGTTGCAGTGGGCTGGGTAGCTCGGATCTGGTCTGCGATGCTCCCGACGCCAGCATTCTTGCCCTCTACGGCAGGTACGGTAAAGTGCCTTCCCCCTCTTCCCGGTTGCGCGCGTAGTGGAGCTGAGAAGGATCGGGCGCCACGCCAACTTCTGTCTGCCCTTGGTGAGCAGTTCCTTCCTGGTCGACACGTCGCCCGCGTTCTTATTTCAGCAGCGCCTTGTTCATTCGTGATAGTTCAGCTACTTACTTACTTTATGGAACAGGCACCGCCACAGCGCACCTCACTCACTGGCCCTCCTACCAGTCTGTCGACAGCGCTTCTTGAAATGCCCCCGCTACGTGATAGCAAGAATGCGCCTGTTCCCCTGGTGTCGGGTTCTTGAATTATTGAGTACTGACCAAGATTCATGGTACCTAAGTGGCTGAGCGCTCATCAAGCTGCTTTGGCAGCTGACAGTATTCGACCGGATCCTAGGCCTTGCCAGCCTGCATGAATTCGTTCTGTTTAGCTGCAATATGCTTGTCGGACCATTCTTGCGTTGAACTTCGGTCAAGTGCAGGTGTTCATTCAGCTTGCCTCTATTTTGTATCCTTATAGAAAGGAGGGCCGCTTAACAGAAACAATTGCTCGCATTCGATGCACTATAGCTCTTCCCTTTTCCTTCATTTCTGCTTTCTTGTTCTGCTTTCGTTCGGGTCTTTTATACCGAAATCGCACCGACAATCGAGGGCTGGGAGCTAACAGTCCCAAGGTCTCGCTAACAGTCACCGGTTTTCAGTCGCTGTGTGCTCTCCCTTGAACGACTCTTGACCTCGGCCTGTCGGCTGCTGAATTCCAAGTGTGCAATTTATGAGCAAACATCAGCCCATCTGGGTTGTTCTATGCGGACTCTTGCACGATCAAGAATCGGAAGCTAAGATCGTCATGTTTGACCACGGCGGCAGACCAGCTCCATGACAGTCCAGGGCGCGCTGTCTTCACCAAGACTTCGATATGGCCGGAAATACCAAGTTAAAATCAGAGCTCCCAACCTTTATCAAACTACGCGCTTTTCAGCGCCTGTCCCATTCTCCCACCAAATTATTGCCTGCCGCCCGGTTCCCTTCCAACAGCTATCCGGTGCTTTGCGTCCAAATCGTGCCTGTTGGTCCTTCGCCGGCGATGAGCGATTGGCACGTATTGTGAATCGTAGTATGAGGTACGCACATTGGCGGTACAGAAAGTCTTCCGGCATTCCCGTTGTGCTGGAATATCCTGCTTGTTTTGCTCGACTCGCTTTACATACAGGGGCAGCATCGGAAGGAACCCCATCTTGACGATCTAAATCCCTTGCTGCTTTCGCATTGTGTACAGTCGTCTGAGTCGTGATAGATTTCGTCTTTTCTGCCTGGGCAATTTTCGCGGAAACATCTGGTGCTGCCTCGATACACCTGGTGTTTACATCGATGCTCAATCAAGACACGGGTGCACATTTTGGCGACACCTGCTGGCGCGTCTGATATGGTACGAGAATGACGAACGAAGAAAATAATAGTGAAAGTGAAGGAAAAAAAAATGGAAGGTCAGGACACTATTGCGGCGTCCCTTGGATATGTGTAATTGGGCAGAAGCGACTGATCACCAGCCATGAGTCGAAAGGCGGTTTCAAATCAGCTTGCACTGTATCAAAAAAGACCTATGGTCGTTTCATGTTGGAAGGAGTGAGAGAGCTCGGAAAGAGCTAATAAATAAAAGCAATTGCTCAGGTCCAGACTGTTTGGCTCCAGCAGCTCTTTATGCCTGGTCTATACGAATCAGCTTGTACAGCCGTCGCCATTCTCTAATAAAAGACGTGCATTGGTTGGGCCGCGTAACTTTCGGGTGATTAGCCTTTCCTCCTACCCCTCCACCCTAGAATGGAGCCCGATAGCCGAGTACGGGCGAGCTTGGCGAGCATTAGCGGATGAGTGCGTGTGTTGTTGACGAATGTGCCCATACGATCGCCCCGGCGCCCTGGTTTCTTTTCCTGCAGGGATCCATGCTATGCACATCTTGGCAGGAGAGTGATGCAGCGCTTCCCAACGTAAGATACGTGTCTTGTTCATGTGTTTTTTTTTTCAGATTGGTCACACCTGTCATCCGGAAAGTCTTGATGCACAAAGCGTTTGTACGCCACACGTCTCAAGTATCGTATTGACAGCAGCTCCCCCCACCCCTCTTCGGTCCATCCCATCCGAATGAAATTCGTTAGTATTGCTCGAAAAAGTAGGTCAACATTTCTCACGCCTGGAATCTACATATTTCACCTGATGTCATTGTCTTTCCTTCTACTTTTCCTCACATGTCCTTTCGTTTGATTGTATGGGTTCAACGATGAGAAGTGCTACAATCCCGTCGAAGCTATATTACGTTACGATTGACGAGATAGGCACAGTCGAGAAGGCTGCGGCGGGGCGGTGGCTCATATAGTGGATTCTCCGCGGACACTTATTCTTCCGGCCGCCTGTCGCATTGACCCAGAAGAAAATATTCGGCAGGTCAAGCCAACTTATGATGCCAGTGTGTTCTGCTTTCGCACATTCACAATCGTAAGCAAGAGTAGCGTCACAAGAGTTGCGTCCCGCCGTCGAGCTCGCTCGTGCGCACTACTCTCATCGTTTAGATTGGCTCTACCGCCCGTGAAAGCCGTCTTTGTCTCGTATGAGGCTGCTCCGTTGGCTACGTACTTGATCCACGGTTCATCTTCGTCTGCCTTCCTCCCTTCTCAAACCGGTCATCTTGCGCCAGAGCTCCGCATCACTCCTTAGTTTCTCGAATTTCGTCATGGCAGATTCCCGACCAGATATTCAGAGCATCTTAGCAGCTTTAGGTACGCAGTTACACCCACCTCTGTCCATCGGCCCAATCTCCTAACCTCCAAGATAGCGGCTTCTCGGAACACCCCATCGCAAACCCCACCAGGGCCTCATGTTCAACCGTATCCGCTGCCATCGTCATCCGCCCAGCCTTCTCCTTACCAGTCCGCTCCTCCTGGCGCTCCTCCGGGATATGGGCTCCCAGGTCATCTGCCAGCTCCCGCTGCCAGTGGAAGCTTGGATCTGAGTGCCATTCGGCCAGTCAATTCTGGCACAGTTAATTTCGACGATATAGTGTCCAAAGCGCGAGCATCCGCCGTTGAGAAGGGTGCTACGTCCTACGATCGGCCCCTCGTATACGGTTCTGACTCGCGAAACAGCGACCGCCCCTACCGTCGATCCCGGTCTCGTTCGCCGGCGCGCAATGACTATAGAGATGACCGTCGAGGCGGCCACGGGAGGGAATACGGACGAGATCGGTCGTTCTCGCCGCCAGGTCGCGGCCGCTTCTCACCTCGTGGAGGCGCGGGCACTGGTGGCCGGGACAGATCCCCCCTACGGGGAGGAGATGATAACTCAGAGACGATTCAAATCGAATCAAGCCTTGTCGGTCTCATCATTGGACGACAAGGCGAAAACTTGCGCCGCATTGAGGCTGACACAAATTGCCGCGTCCAGTTTCTGGCTGCGTCAGATGGTGGCCCTTTTCGACAATGCAGGATCACAGGACAGCGCCCTCGTCGTTCCGAGGTCAAGGATGCCATCAATCGAATCATTGACGACAGCGGAATGGGTGCCTTGAACAGACCACAAGACAGAGTTCCCGCTCCCGACAAGGGGGGCGCGACTGCTTTGCGAGATGGAGAAGACCACATGCAAATAATGGTCCCTGATCGGACTGTTGGTCTGATCATTGGCCGGGGAGGGGAGACCATTCGCGACCTTCAAGAACGATCGGGTTGTCATATTAACATCGTTGGCGAGTCGAAAAGCGTCAATGGATTGCGCCCTGTGAATCTTATCGGGACCGTGGAGTCTGCAAGCCGCGCAAAAGATTTTATCATGGAAATTGTTGACAGCGATACCAGAGGTGATGGCCCAACGGCTAAAAAGGCTTCTGCGGCTGCTGCTCCTCCTCCTCGATCGGAACCCCCACCTAGAGACTTTGGGGGAGGTGCCGGTTCAGATAAGGTTAACGATTCCATTTATGTGCCATCCGAGGCTGTGGGCATGATTATCGGAAAGGGTGGGGAAACAATCCGCGACATGCAAAACAATACTGGATGCAAGATCAATGTGGCTCAATCCTCGGGCCCTGGAGAGACCCAGCGGGAGATCGCGCTCATTGGCACACGGGACAGCATCTCACGTGCCAAAATCGCCATCGACGAAAAGGTGGACGCCGTGGTACGTTGTGCTCATCATGATGCCTTGTTTTGCTCTGGACCCGTGCTAACACGCGTTTGCCAGCGACAGAAGAGTGGCGGTGGAGGCGGTCCCCCAAGGGGCCGCAGTCACCAGGATCTTGACAGGTCTTCGTATTCGCAAGGCCCGGACGCACCATCAAACCCGCCTGCGGCTTCGTCCGGAGACGGAACCGACCCGTACGCCCAATGTGAGTGCCATGCTCTAGAGCTATAACCCGTGTCAGTCCTAACATACTCGTGCAGATGGTGGATACCAAAACTACGTCGCTCTCTGGTATCAGTCCTTGATGTACCAACAACAACAGCAGGCCGGAGATGGGCCGCCGTCCGGTGCCCCTGCCCCTGGCTCATAGTAACGCCGGCTCGCCGCCTCGTGACGACAAACATGTGCATATCATGACTGGTGAACCTTGATGGGGCTGTCGCTCTGCAGCGCACAGCATTGAAACCGCCCGAGATGCCTTGACTTGACTGGTAGCAGTGTTCTCCTCTTCCCTGCCTGGAAAAGCCTGCGAAAGCGTGAAGTTTGCTGGATCCGACACCTGTACAACATGTTGCTTCTGACTCTAACCTGCCACTTGCATTTCTTCTTCCGGCAGGAAACACTTCATTTCGGTATAGCCGACTTACCTCGCGTGCGGTGATAGTATGCGCCTCTTCATGATCAACGGCCGGCAGAAGCTTGCCCTTTTGCCGATGAGGATGTTGACCTCGATTGGACAAGAAGCGTTCAATGAATAGCCGTCCTGCCTTTCTGTCCGTCACTTTCTGCCTGCTGGAATTCCTCGTCGCTCCTCATCTTTTCGGTCTTGCGGACATTCTTGACATCACCGACAATGGGACATTTATCGTGAAAGATTTGATCATGAGGGCCTGAGCGCGTTGCACTACAAAGGACAGCCATGAGTTCAATGGGCATATGCACACACAGTAGCCGGTCTCTGGCATGCGAGGAAGACCACCATTTCCTGTGACCAGCAACTTACTATGGACATGACTGTTGTTTTACATGTCTTGGTGCAGGCGGCGATTTATGGCACCCGCCAATCATTGCAACTCGATGACTTTTGGCCGGGCGTTGTTTGATCTGATGAACTTTTGACATGCGTCTTGCGTTCGCAATCCATCGTGGTGCACCACGGGCCACAAACTGTTTTTGAACAAACTATTGGCGTGCCTGTTCATGACTTACTTATCATCTGCAGAACGACGCAGTCGTTGAGTTATTTGAAATGTACGCAATGGTCGATTCGCAGTGGCAGAGCGGGCCGCGCAGCTGCGAATTGTCAATGTGTATACCCGCCCTGCGCCTCGGGCCATGGCTCGCGGTTGACTGCACGGATTTGCCTGCTTCACCCATTCGGTCTCTTGTCGAGTTTTCCTGCTTCCCTGCCTTCACTACAATTTTTTCTCTCTGTCTCACGCGCGCTTCTTGGCTTGTACTTACTACAAAGCTGGAAAAGACCCCTCCACACACACACATCTCTCCTACTTTATTCTTCGCAGCTTAGGAGTGTTTTCTCCGCAAGGCTGGCAGCGTAAGGTTTCCGTAGTAATGAACTGTTTTAATTGCATGTCGACCTTCAGCGTCGTCTTGAGCTGAAGCAAATGTCCAATGCCGTGGGACTTGAGGTGCTCAGAGACGTGCTGGATGAGATGATAGGTTCAAGCAAGTATCCTCTGCCGTTCACTCATGTATGAGGAGTATTTCTCCTTCTTTTCCCCGTCAACGTCCTTTACCTCCCCTCCCATATGAAAAAAAAAAAAAAAACAAAGAACCGAGTTTGTGCTGCCCTCGTCGCGAAGGCCCTATGGTTACGTCGCAAAAGACGTAAAACTCATCTTGCTCATGCAAATCACCGCGGGGATCATCACGTTGCAAAACAGTTTCTTCCTTTGCGTAAGCTAAAAGGAAGACAGGAGTGGAGAAAGGCCGACTATTAGGTAAGTGACCGCCGAGGGCATGCTCAAGGTCTGGTCTCGACCACCCAAATACCCATGGGCCGTATCTCTTGCACTTTAAAGCATCACAGATATGCTTGCTTGCTTACTAATGACGGCCTTCAGTCACTTGTCCATTATTCGAGTGCACAATTCGTGGCCTTGTACTTCCAGACGCGGCCCGTCGCTCTTGTCTCTTCATCCTTTGGTCCATCGCTAGCACTGAAAACGTTACACGGATATCACAATGACAAAGTCTGGTACGAGGCATATGTACTTTGAAGAATTCGGAATGCAAGACATGCTGGAATGGCCCCCAGTTTGGGCTACGACACTTCCCGCGATTGCTTTTTGGCGATGTTCAACGTGCACGATGCCTCACCTTCCTTTAGTGGTTATCGGCTGAGAAACAGTACGATAGATGGTACATCGCTGGTCTGTGTCATAGTGTTGGTTTCACATCACGGCCCGTCCGAAACATGATCGAATGGCGGTTGTGTGACGAAACGGGATTCAAAAGTCGTAGGGGCGCTCTTTCGTCCACCAACAGCCAAGCCATGCTGTTGAGATGCAGGGCCATCCCCTCTAGTCGACGGGAATGCCCGACCCCTATCCCTGAGGCCTCTCTTAACCCAGGATGCACGGAAATCGAGGGGGAGAGCTCACGGCCAGAGCCTTGAAATATATTTTATATTACCTTCACTGATAGTAGTACCTTTCGTCACATAAGTCTCCTATAAGGACTAGGCGAAGTCCGCGCGACTCTCACAAATGCTCTGCTCACGGCTGAGGGCTGCCAGTCAGTCACTGACTGCATCGTCTTATTTGAGCGGGTCTGCTGAAATACAACTCTTCGCTTGAGGGTGGCTTCGCACGATGCACAAGGGATCGTCCACATTGGCAGACGAGCGTCAATGTCAGCATGCAGTGCAACTCAGGCCTGATCGAGTCCACTATTTGTACATGTGCTGTACGTCAGTGGAGCGAAGAAGCAAAATTTCATTGGAAAGTGGAATGTCCAGACCAGTCGAATGCGCGTGTCACCTGCTCCCTTGTACTCCGTGACCGCACCGGAACAGGAAGCACTTGATGCCTCTGGATGTTTGCACTGTGGATTTGCAGCCAGAGGATGCCAGCTGTCCATGTGCGGGAAAATGGTGGACCTTTCAATTCAAACTTGAACATGCTCAACATGCTAAATTATTCCGGAGCTATCGTGGTCGGCAAGCTCGTGCGAAACATCAATGTTCAGTGCGTACCTTGGGAAAGTCGCCAGCGGACTGTGTGAGAATGCCGTAGAGCATTGGCAGGCCGTCCTCGCACCGGGACCAACGCTTTCCCCCTTCACTACGCCCCATGCAATAAGACACCGTTCGCTTAGACGCCGTCTAGACATGGATGCCGACGGAGGGGATTTCTCGGCAAATGAGGTTCGCAGCAGGGAACCAGATATTTTCGCGCTGCACTGTACTCAACGCGGTCAGATCGGTGTACATGAGGCCAGCATTCACGAGGGTACGTTGTGCATCATGCCGCTGTCAAAAGCAGACTTTCGGTGTCAGCTCGCGGTCGAGGATCGAGTTTTGCTCGGATCGTCATTGGCCAAGCACGAGAACCGCATTGGTCGGTCCACCAACTCGCAAATGCAGCTGAATGGCAGTGGCGCGATGACTGGCTGGATGGCGTGGCTTGAAAGTGATACTTGCATACCTGTGGGCGTTACAGGGTGCATCCATCAGCAACCCGAAGACGCCTCAATGTCGATAGATCTTACTGTCACTATCATCTAGATATGCAGTGTGAAGCATCTCAAATTATGGCTTTCGGGTCGAATTTGTGTGCATGTTTTTCGGCCGAGAAATCGCACGCACTACTGGAACATGGAGAAGACAAGGATGAAAGCGTTATTATTAGCCATCGAAGATATATGCACGTCGCGTAAACGTTTCGAGGACTTTTGTGGCAGCACTGGTGTCAAATTGAAGTGCCCTGAAAGAGAGGTGGCCTGCTGGCCAACGTGAGGGCAGAGGCTTGCAATCCGGCACACACTAATGCGGTGTGAATTTTATTGACTGCTCAGCTTTTTGTCATATGTGACAAAATGAGAATGCAGTCAGTATTCAGTCAGCCAGCTTATTTGTTAAGACAAGAACCTAGTACGTATCATCTGGCCGAAGGTACAGTCATTTCGTGGATGTTCCCGGTCTTGTGCAACCAATATTCATTTGATTGCATCATCCTAGCCAAGTCAACGTGGAGCGTGGATGCCGAAAAGTTATTTGTGAGATGGAAGATACTACCCTGTCTCGCTAAGGATCGAGACGTGGCTGCCATCTGGCTCCCCGCTTTGCAAGGGTTCGACACCAAGAGCAGTCATCCGTACGTACAGCGATGCAATATGAAAGACTCGGCAGCTTCGAGGTTGAGCGACGGCTATGGCGACAGCTTGTCTGTCTCGGTTGAACGGGTGCTCGCGTGGCATCTCTCCAATCGTGTGAGGTCGTGAGAATAAGCTTATGAGTTTCGCTTGTAGGCCCGAGGTGTGCCCACTAGACGACTGCGTCTGTCCCGAGCACACAATACAATGAAGAAACGCGCCGAGGGGAAGTCAACAGGCGCCCTGTCCGGCCATCTGTGAGTTGTCAAGCACAACAACCCATCTGCTGTCGGATGGAAGTGTCGACGAGCGTACGTTTCTAGGGAGAATCTGTATGGCTCGACCCCTTTGCCGATGCACAAGAGACCAGATTTTCTAATCATTCTGGTCTGATGACCTACTTGCATGTGCAAACAACATGGCGGTACAAGGAAGGCTGCAGGTGTGCGGCGGCCACACCGGCTAATAACGTTTGAACGAGGACCTCGTGCCCCGGGGGGCTGAGGTGAGCCGCTGCCCACAAAAATTCGAGAAACAAGACACGCTGACAGGGAGGCAAGGGTTGAGTGATCCGTACCACCAGATCTTGGGTGACATTGGCAAGTCAAGGTCGGCTGAGACTCCCACAGAAATGCTACAAAGGCTAGACAATGTAGATAAGATGACAAGATTGGTCGCAGGCGAGTGTGGCATGACCAAATTTCTTCCCTCGACAAATGGTTGGACCAAAAGTCGGCACTGTTTCAAGGTCAATGACGAAGAGAGTGACCGAGGAGGGGGGCCCTTCGGATATTGCGGGAGGAAAACGGATAGCTGACGGGAGAGATGCGACAACGTTGATCCAGGTACGGGCCTAGTCGAGTTGTGATTTTTTTTTTCTTTTTTTTTTTTAAGAGGGCCATTCGGCAGTGATGGTGACCGAGGCATTATGGTGGGTGCGAACTCACATTGGGACGGCTTCCCCTTCTGTGCGCAAATCGTACCTAGCCACGGACGGCAGCCTCGTGGATTCTATCCAAGCTTCGCGGATCATCATGGCAAGAAGACGAAAGACGCATTCTCGGGCTAGAAAAGAGTTTGGATGACATCTCCATCTCTTGTCGTGGCGAACTCCAATTACCAAGCGAGACTCGTTGGCCCAGTCTGGTATCTGCGCAATCAACCAACCATTCCTTCCTTGCATAAAGTCTGCACGTATATAGGCAGGTACCTGTCACCTTACATACCTGATGGCTCCTTCCCGGCCTGCTTCCCATTTTTTCTTCTTTCTGCTCCCGCCGCATATTTTGTTTACCTTGGCTTGGTTCCTTCTTTGATATTCTGCCTTGTTCTCCTTCAGCCATCTATCCAACGAAGCTTACAAGCGGCGTGGACGAAGCTCAACCTTGCAAACTGCTGAACCAAGAGCGGCCAGCTGCGGCCTCCTTCCGCGGTCCCCGCAACGTCATCAGCCTATTGCATATGACTGGACCGCGCGCAGTTGTGCCCCGTACGCCAGTCACAGCTAACCAGGCACAGCCGCCCTACCCACACGTATTTGATGTTAGGGAGCCGGCACCTGGACCCTGTTTGACGTTTTCTTCGTCTGGTGGTGTCGTCTTCTCGAGGGGCTGATAGACAGAACTCACTCCTTCGAGTTGCATGGAAACTTCGGCGACGGCGCTCAGACGTCTGCGATAGTCGCGCCTCGAGGAGTTCCAGCAAAGCAAACGGGACATGCAGACTCGGTCAAAAGTCCGTACCATATTTCTCAATTTGGCATTGTTCCGCTTCCTTGGCACCACCATCCTTGTCCTCCCATCGTCGTTTAATGAACTGCGGGGACCCTTTTCAGAACTGGTCGAACTGGTCCACCACGCAGTCGGAGCCGCACGATTTGCCACGCCAATCCGTCTTACATATTCTTGGAACCTGGATCTTGGGCACTTGTACTCAGCATATTCCGTAATATATTTATCACAAGAAGCCTCCAAGATATTTAACCACGGAGTTATCAGCCGAGAGTATTTGGGACCTTCGTCGAGAGCTGCAATAGGACAAGGCGCGTCGTGTAAGTCTATGGGCACTTGCTGTGCATCAACACCATATCCGCATGATTTCATACGTACAGTTCCTTCCATCGCATGTTTGATGACTCGATCGGCATGAAGCATGGCAGTTCTTCCAATGCTCAAGCTGACGGCGAGTAATCCTTACGGCGTATCTGAGCACAAGCCAGATGGAACTATTGCATATGCTTCCTGCTCGTCTTGGTCGTCGCCTCTCTGCTAATGGCAATCTACAGTCGTCGAGCCTGGGCATTTGAAGCGTTGTGCAACGTGCATCGCCAATCTTTTGCGTCTATGAAACGCTCGAATGAGCTGAAGCCCTTCTCGGAGGACAGCAGCAGTGAACATCCTTTCAGCTAAAGCTGCCCATTTGGATATCTTCGATCCTTAGGCTGCTTTTCTTGGGTTTGAAGCTCACCGCGCTCGCGGATACTGGCAGGCTTTCTGGAAAGCGCCGCTTTCTTGTGTGCAAGAGAACTCTTTGCATATCTTCCAATTGGGCCATTTAATGTCACGAATACTCGGCTTCAAATTCATGATTGCCAGCCGCTCAGCTTATCGAATCCGTCTACAGACACAATGTGTCGTCTGCTCGTCTTCTCGGGTAGTTGCACACGCTGTGGGGATTCGCAAACATGGGAAGAGTTGTCGCAACAACTGGCTTGCCTGCAAGCAAAGAACAACGGCCGTTTTGGCGAATGCAAAAATGGAACACTCGTCGAGCAGCACGGCTTTGATCAGGAATGTGACCGCTGTGTCGAAGATGACGAAGGAGTCGGTGACGTAGGCGAGAACGTTAACGCAGCTTCTGGCAAGCGTCGAGCGGAGGACGAAACAAAAAGCCATCGCAAGAAGCAAAGGACCTGAAGAGTCGCCTGCGCACTCTGTGTGTTGTTGTCCGAGGGCAGAATATCAAAACGAATCCCAAGGGCCATCCATGAAGCCAGCATTTGTTGAAGGCATATTGACGAGTGAATTAGCTATCCTCTACACGTCCTACCATTTTTCTGATCTCTGCTTCCTGTCGAGAGATTTTTGAATCACAAGCCAGCGGTGTTATGGAATCACGACGCATAGCGCGAATCGCGAGGTTTTTCTGCATAGCAAAGGCGTTTATAGGCAAATTCACATCTGGTCGCGTGCGGCTGGAGGGATTGAAAACACTGGCATCGGGGGTTCCAGTGGACATATTACTGAACAGGGCGAAGCCTTTCTTCCCGTCTTTCTGGTATAGGTGAACATGACATTTGTTTGGAGGTGTCATGTCAAACTGGCTGATTATGCAGCCCGTTGCTGGATAACAATGACATTTGGAGATCACCTTGAGGGTCGAGCACCGAGCACATTATTGAGGAAGGCCGCCGGGAAATCGATTTTACCCCGAGCATTACACGTTGTTGGCTAGTTTACCCCGCGCGTCTCGAGCATCTGCCAGCAATGTATTTGTCGGGGTTCTCATGAGGGCAACCCCCATCACTTTTTGTAGAATGGAATAGTTTCCAATAGGAAAAAATCTTCATTCGCACATTACGCAGGCTTGATGAGCGTGAGCGCGCCATGGCATCTCAAAAAGACGAGGTTTCAAGGCCGGATGTCCACAAGCAGAACCGATAAAATCTCCAATACGAGGGTTTTGATTGTTCATGCTGGATATGGAGGGTGACTGCTTCGAAGAATCGTTCTGAACCTATCTACCTAGCTCTGATCAAGTATCTGGCATCCACGAAGCCTGGATTGCTCCCCAATATCGGTCCGGGTCGGATCGCATGACGGCAACGTGTCGAGCACCTATGAACTTCTCTAATCTCACATTGAAACCCGCGTCTTCGGCTTTTCTGGCATTGTCTTCGACATCCTGCCAGGGAACAAGGTCGTCAGCAGTCCCATAGAGATATACGCGTCTCGTTTCTCTCGCGAGGAGCGCTGGGGATCGGAGGGCCCGGGCGTTCCGATTCTGAATGGCAGGCAACCCTCGCAGAAAGTGATAAACGCAGACTATAGTGATGATGGCGTGCACGACAGGGCCAGACCACCAAGGCAACACATGCATGAGGGCCTTGTACGAACTCATCCGCCGGAAGTAGCCGGGGCACGAGTCGAAGACGAGCACGTACTGCGGCAAGACTGGCGTGCCACGAGGCTGATCTCCGCGCAGCATGCTTCGGAGGTAGCTCGCCGTGTGAATACCTCCATTGGAGAACATATGCATAAGCATGCGCGGCGCTCTATCGCCGGCCTCGTCAGCCTTGGCCTGGCGGTCCGACAAGTCGCGGAGATACGGGATGGCGGGACTCAGTTGTCGTCGGGTCCGCCAGGGGAAAATGACGTGGTTGAGAGGACATTGCGCAACGAGGAGTCGTGAGGACGGATAGATACGTCGATATCGAGCCGTATACTTGGAAATATGAACTGGACTGGCTCCCATCCATGAAAGTATCAGGATGAGTTCGGGTTCCGACGCGACGATATTTGGCTCCTCCGGGTCAAAGTAGGCTACGGCCGGACTGAGTACTTGCATCCACTCAAGGTCTTTTGCATCTCCCATCGTAACCAGCGCGATCAAAAGACGATTGCTGGCTTGGTTTTCAGTTAGTATCGGCGGCACGCACATGCAACTTCTCCGTATCGTGTAGATGAACAGCTACCGGTTCGATAGTTGCCTGCCACCTTCTGGTTCTCCTTGCAATTTGGATACAAAAATCGACCGCAGTTGTGTCGCGATCAACGCACAACAGTGTAGGGGGGGGGAAAGAAAGGTAGCGATGCTTCAGTGTCGCAAAATCGCAGTCAATCGCCATGTATGCTTACACGAAGGGCCCCTTGCCAAGGTTCTCCATGCGCAGCTAGACGATGAGCAATGACGAGAGCAATGATTTCGAGGTGCAAATTACGAAGCATGCAGAAGCGATTCAGACTGTTGCCAACCTCGCTCTGACGTGACAGCGTCAAGCTCGCTCATGCTTTACAGAACGTGCGGTTCAAGAGCTAGTGAGCCTGGCTCAAACTGACTCGAGAGGTATTGAGATGCCGAGGCTCGATGTGCAAGTTGAAGCACCTGTTCCCCCGCGATCCCACTTTTTTATTGACGTTTTGTGGGCTAGCTTGCTTCAGTGACATTCAGATCCATAGACCTGCCGCCTCTAGACGTAATGAATGATGAACCTCGAGGTCCGATATCCACGGCTGGTAGAAATTGGAAAGTTCACCAATATTGCGCGGGCAATGCGATGTAGCATGTCGAATCCTTCGCTCGCGGGCCGCCAAGTCTGGAACCGTGGCCAGTGCTAATTTGTCCGAGTGTCACAAGGAGCTATGTACAGGCTATGGGATTGTTCCCGGAATCAGTCGTTTGCCATTCCGAGACAGTCATTTTGTTTGCCGAATCCATGTAGCACATCAAGCAGTTCCTCTCGCGGAGTGACGGGAGAGCAAGCCAAATGTGCCGTGCAACCGTGGCGGATAGCACCTTGCTCTCTCACAAGTAACGACGGCCGAGGAGGCTGGGAGAACTCATCTCACGCCTTTGGAAGTCTGATCACCTAGACAGATATCAATTGTTCATTTTCGAAGGAAACACCAACCCGAAACCTAGCTTTATGACCTTGCGATAATTGTGCGCGCCTCCCGACTTTTGCCGCTGGCTACGGATGCCCTCGAATCAACACGATTTATGTGTCTTGATCAGGACCAGTCAGTGGCCACAAGCATGGTACGCACAAGCATGGTACGCACAAGCGAAGAGTATGACAGGTATGACGATACATCGGAATCTACCCCACCGTTCGCCACGATGTTGGCCCCTTGGACACTCGAGGACCAGGTCCGACCGGCTGTGGACGAGATTTGTTTGAGTGCACCAAGAAGCCGGCTCTACCATGGTGCAGCAAAACGAACGGAGTTGCACTTATGTTGTTTCACGAAGCTCTTGGGAAAAACCGTCAATCGTGGGACCATGGCATGTCGATCTTTCACGTCGATCTTTTGGATTGAGTTTCGAAAGAAATCGGACGATTTCCATTTGTATCGCGAGCAAACACTGGGAAAAGATGGGGCAGTGACGCTCGTATCCGGTTTCCTGCCTCCTCCCTTCCACGACCACGAGATGAGCCAAAGGCTGCTTGTCACTTGCCAGGCGGTCCTGCCAGCTGCTCGAGATTAGTCACGCGCGCTCATTGGGCATAAAAGGCCTCCTCCTGACCACTAATGTCCAGTCTGACAAAAACTTGCCCGCAGATTGCAAAATCTCGTTCCAGAGAGCATCTTTCACCCAGCACCTTCATTATTTACAGCGATCTTGCCTGACGGTATTGACAGTCACTCGTTCCTGCCGCCGAACTTTCTTCTCGGAAGTTCAAAGCAGTGCATTCCTCAAAGACGACATGGCCGTCGTCATCAAGATGGTTGTATTTCTGTTTACGTTGCTCCTCGCAACGCAGTTCACAGCGGCTGAAGCAAACCCGCCGAGGCAATTGCTCCATGATACGGCATGGGACATCTCCAAGCCATTGAATGGGTTTACATTCCAACGAGCAAAAGCCGTGACCAATGCAACGGTTGACAAACACGCACTTCGCTTCTCCAGACTGGCCAACATCAAAGGACGTGGGCTCACCCGCAATTCCGTCTCCGGCCTCGGCAGCATCCTTCACTCTCCGCCATCACAGGGCCAACACACGTACCAAAACATCAGCATTGCCAGCGACTTCTCAACCCAGTACGCCGTCGAATGCGGATGGGATGGTGCTCCGATATGGTTGCTCCTCGACACAGGTAGTTCCGATACTTGGGCCGTCCGCAAAGACTTTGAGTGCCATGATTCGGAAGGCAATGGATATGGTCAAGCTCTTTGTGGCTTCGGAAAAAGTCACATTGAAGATTTTCGTAACGGTGCCATCAATGATCTGCACTTCTATCTCAGATATGGCTCTGGTGAGAGAGTCTCGGGCCCCATGGGCTACGCCGATATTTCTTGCGGCGGAGTGACAGTCTCTGGTCAGCAGGCCGGCTTGGCGAATTACACGTATTGGCACGGCAACAACATGACAGTCGGCATACTCGGCCTTGCCTACCCTTCCATTACCAGTGCCTTTTACGGTGAAATTGGAGAGGAGACATCGTGGAACGCGATTCAATACGTTCCTTTTTTTACCAACGCTGTCATGCAGGGACTCATTGATCCTGTTTTCAGCGTTACCCTTGTCAAAAACTCGTCTGATGGCATCATCGGATGGGGCGGACTGCCACCAGTTCAAACGCGGGCAGACACTTTTGCTTCAACGGACCTCATAGTGGTAAGTTCTGGTGACAATAAAGGAATAATGTAGATGAGCGGATGCGGGAAATACGTCCAGAGAAACGAAAAGCTGACTCTTGATTTCCAGGCAAATCTCATCAGCTCGGCGGAAACGTCGTGGAGATATTCCTTCTATACCATCATACCTGACGGCATCAAGTGGGGGCAAGCGACTGACAGAACCAAATTCCCATACATCGTTGACACTGGCACAACAATGAATTATCTTCCTCCAAGTAAGTCATATCTCACGGCAAAGTCCAGTCGCCAAAGCAAGGGGAAATGCTTACGGGGAATGAGTAGCTCTTGCTGAGTCGATCGCCTCGGCTTTTGAACCACGAGCCGTGTTTCTATACCAGTGGGGCTCGTACTTTGCACCATGTGATGCTATACCTCCAACCTTTGCCGTCATAATTTCCGGGAAAGAGTTCTGGATCAACCCTGCAGACATGATGTTCCGCGATTTGATTGATCCAAATACGGGATACTGCGCCGTTGCAATTACAAGTGGAGGATCAGGACCTTACATCTTGGGGGATGTATTTTTGCAGAGCGTAGTTGCAGTTTTTGACGTTGGAGGAGCACAGATGCGATTCTATGCTAGATCTTGAGATGAACGATCGGGAACGATGTTTGACAGGAGTGTTGGTCCAGATTGTGGCGCGTTTCGGGTCGCGGCTTGGTGGTTTGCCACTGGTGATGAAGCTGGATAGATGAGGTGTCCGTCAATTCTTGTGTAGACGTTGCAAAATGGCGAAGCTTGCGGAGGAGAGGTCGCCTGAAGTGAGAGGAGGCATACTTTCAACGTATCATGACATCTTTTCGCAAACGCCTCGCATTCGAGAAGTATGAAGAAACGAAGAAGGCAATGGTTCAGTGACTATATACCCCTGTTTACCGTAGGCATGTAACCACTGGACGACCCCTCGTCACCTTGGCAGTGCAGCCAGCAGTGACCGGCTAGCTTGCGACCGCCACCTATCGTAGACATTAGGTACTTACCTTATCAATCACCTTGTGCCCCCACCCCGCCGTTTCTTTACCTGAGACGGACCCCTTTTAGTGGGCACCGAGAGACTATCGAAGATCTGGATTTCGACACGGAGCATGGATCACAACGCCGTTCTATTCTTGTCAACGCACAACAACCCATACGGACAGGCAGGAGGCGGGCTTCTCATGCAGAGGTCTCGACACGACGCCGTTCACTGACATTGCCACTCACGGAGAAGCCGCCCACGAATCTGCCGGTCGCTGCCATCAACGATCATGAGAGGCGTTGTCGCTGGGTCGCCGACCCCAAAGCCGTCGCCGTCAGGGCGAGCGCGGGCAAACACCTGGAACTTCAGCAAAGTGAGTGAAAGTTTTTTTTTTTTTCCCTCTCCTCTCTTACAGTCACGCGACATATTGCCGTTCTCTCTTTTGGCCCCAGCAGTTCGGTTTGCTTTGCATCAGCCGATGATGATGCCTCAGGCGGTGAAGGCCATGGCTCTGCATACCTACCAAAGGAGGTATCCGGTCAGCTTTTTGGGCCAATCAACGTGTTCCATATTTGTCTCCACGGCATCCTTCCAAGAGATGGTATCAGACCGTCGGTGAACAAAACTCCATCGACGGAGAAAAGGCAGGTCGAAGGCGACGAATCCTGCAAGTGGCTGTTTAGACACAAGCATCGTCTGACGGACCCGCCCCTGTTGCCATTGGGAATTGCGAGAAAGAACAGAAAAACAAAGAGGTACGCCGCTGGGCTGCTGCGGACAGTTCCGAACCAGCAAACATCATCGGCGCAAAGTTCCTGCAGCAAGGGCCATCTTCATAGCCCGAATAGCTGTACTCTGTATGCCGGCCAACCGGAGACAAGCGGGTCATGGAAGCCGGCGACAGGGTCCCTGATACCTCTACCGATAGCATACGGAGTTATTATTGCCTCGCGGTATTGGTGCTCGGAGCGTCGCATCAGTCATTCGCCGGCCCTTTCATCCGCTGCCAAAGTCCGCTGGCGGCCAAGGTGGTAATCAATCCCTGTCGCCGACTGCCTTGCCATGCCTTGATCAGCCCCTTCGTGGTTTGCACCAGGATGGAGGCAGCGGGAGGATTCGGGACTCAAAAGCAAAAAAGAGTGGAGCAGACTCTCAACGACGCCCTCCTTCGCTGTCGAGGCCCTCTCCTGTCTTGTCGCCGTGGCTGACGCCGTAATATTCTATGAACCACAGTCACGGCGATCCCACCCTACCAAGCGGCCGGGATGATGGGATCGAGACGAGCATCGTCTCGCTGCAGTGCCTCGTGCAGGCAGGTGTGGCGATTGTCACGCGAGCATCCGCTGCTCGGCCGATGGACCAACTCGTGCTCCGAGCTGCATCGTTGTCTGCTCGCACGCAAATGATCTTTCCTCCATTCCGCGCCCATGGGCGGTGCGCGGAATGGGCTTTATGAAGCGACAGAGAGAGAATATTCGACTAGCCAAGGGCCGCCCAGGAAAGAAAAAGGGAAAAAAAAAAAAAGAGGAAAGGGTGTGTTGCGTGACGAGGCTTGCGGGCCTCGCGTCGGCGGTTCTCATACGATTCGGCGGACAGTCTCGGCCGTTGATTGTATCCTGAGCCACGATTTTCTCCTCCTCCTTTGAATCACCAAGACATGCGGACAGAGCGATGACATTGATTCACATGCACAGTTGCGTGGGCTGGTGGTCTAGTCCTGTCCTGCCTGTGTTTTCCCCGCCCGCGCTATTGCGGCCCCAGATCGGCTTCCAGTGGACTAGTGGCCGTGGTCGCCGTTGCTGTCATGGGCGTCAGCCATCGGGCGTTGGCCATTTAGTCATCTGAATACGGGCAAAGTCCTCGATGTCTCCGGCGGACCGCTCAATACGTTGCAGGCGCTTGGCCTGCTCTTGCCTCGGAATGCGATTCACGAACGCTCAGGTCGTTCAGTCTGCTGCTTTTTCGTCCTGGTCCGCTCTTTCCCAAGTTCACAGGCCCTCGCTGAAGCTCCTTCCCTGCCGGCTGCGTGTTCCTCCCCGCACAGCTCGAGAAGTCTAGTCTCACGCGACCAATTCAGGCATTGTCGTCACTCTTGGTACTCACTCTCACAACTCTGACAGCGTTGCCCGTCCAGACTGAATCCCCTCGCCATTCGACTGCTCTTTCTGCTTTTCTTTCTCTCGTTCTCTTTTCTTGCCTCCCTCCCCTTGTTCTCCTTTTGCTTTCGGATCAGTACACCATTAATTTCCAATTGAGCATCTTCAAAAGAGATCAAGCAAGGGTTTCCTTTCCTCCGTCTCCTTTTCACCTTGCCCTTCAAACGGCTGCTATCCCATGCCTAGCTGCAGCTCAGGCGCTCGCGTGCAACCGAATGTCTGGGTCGCCTCGGTTCGACATCTACCGTGTGGCTGCGCAGAATTGATCTCGGCTCGTTCCCATTATGCCGTCCAAGACTGACAATCGTGTCGGCGTCCAGGTCGAGGACACCAAAGTATGTGTTGTCATGGTCGGCCTCCCGGCCAGGGGAAAGAGCTACATTGCGCAAATAGGTGAGAGCTGCTTCGTAAGGACATGGCGCAGTCCTGCATGGGCCTTGCATAGCGTGTGGCAGCTAAAACAGCATGTTTAGCTCAACGGTACCTGCAATGGCTGTCCATACCGGCACAGACTTTCAATGTCGGCAACTATCGGCGCAATGACGCGCCACAGCCCACTGCCGACTTCTTCGACACCAACAATGCCGAGGGTGAGCGCAAACGCCGTGCTGCCGCCGAGGCCGCCGTCGCAGACATGCTCGCATGGTTTCGCGGTGGCGGTGTCGTCGCCATTCTGGATGCGACAAATTCAACCAAGGAACGTCGCAGATGGATCAACGATATTTGCGTCACGAGTGGCATCGAGGTTCTTTTTGTTGAGAGCAAATGCGACGAGCAGGAAATTATCATGGCCAACATTCGTGATGTCAAGGCGACCAGTCCGGACTATCGCGGGCAAGATCCCGAAGCGGCTGCACAAGATTTTCTCGATCGCATCAGCAAGTATGAGAAGATTTACAAGACAATCGACGAGGACGGAGACGAAGACGAGTATACATATCTGAAGATTATGAACATTGGCAAGCAGGTCATTATCAATCGCATTCAGGATTACCTGCAAAGTCGCATTGTCTATTACCTCATGAATCTGCATATTCGTCCCCGCTCCGTTTGGCTATCTCGGGTAAGTCTCTGCCAATGGAAGAAATTCGCGAGCCTCGCAGCGTTGAGCAAACTCATCTGACTGATGGCAGCACGGCGAATCGATGTACAACTTGGATGGCCGCATCGGAGGAGATACGATGCTGTCACCGCGGGGGGAGCAATATGCTCGAAAGCTGCCTGACCTGGTTCGGGAGTCTGTCGGCGTAAGTTCTGGTCTCTCTCTCGAGATTCTCCCTTCACTTTTTGCACGGAGCATTGACGGTCATGGACAGGATGACCGTCCCTTGACTGTCTGGACGTCGACACTGAAGCGCACCATTGCTACCGCCCGCTTCCTCCCGCTTCATTACAACCAGCTGCAGTGGAAAGCTCTGGATGAGCTCGACTCGGGGGTCTGCGACGGGCTCACGTACCAAGAAATCAAGGATCGATTTCCCGACGACTTTGCGGCCCGCGACGAGGACAAGTACAACTATCGGTACCGAGGGGGAGAGTCGTATCGTGACGTGGTGATCCGCCTCGAACCCATCATCATGGAACTCGAGCGAAGCGAGGACATTTTGATCGTGACGCACCAGGCGGTTTTGCGGTGCATATATGCATACTTTATGAAGAAGGACCAAGCGAAAAGCCCATGGATGAATGTTCCACTGCACACGCTCATCAAGCTGACGCCGAGAGCCTACGGGACTGAGGAAATCAGGTATGAGGCGAACATTCCCGCCGTCAGCACATGGCGCGGCAAAGGAAGCACCGCGAAACATGAGAATCCGACGCCAGAAAGCCTTTGAATGAGCTCAAAGGGAGAGACGCTTCCCGTCCTGCTCGTTCTGGGATGTAGAGCGTCCAGGGCAGAGGCTTCCAGGCAGGACTAACGCCGCTGGCCTCGGGCAGAGTCTGCGGGGTTCATGTGGATGCATATCTAGAAGTCAAACACGTGTAATGGCACAGAACATCAACAAATCGCAGGCGGCAGGAGTCAGGCATCTTGCGGGCGATCACTGTTGATGATGGACTGGTAGATTTTGCTCATAGTACTCCGTCCGTACTTGACCAGATCGATGTGGGCGTACAGACGGCTGCCATATCACACTAAGCTGCCCTTTGGACGCAGCAATTCAGCCAACCCAAAATGAAAAATCATTGCAAGTTTCACTCCTGACGTTACCGCGATGTACTTTTTGATGCTGATTCGAGATGTGCGGAGATGTGTTGAAATTTCGATCATGCGTTGTCACTCTGATTCACACAGACCAACACTGCTTCACCGTTGATGGCGGGGTCGAGCCATAAAGTCATGATGCCGCGACGCACACTCTTTATTGCGTGCAGCACGAGGACAAGGGCTTTTCCTCTTTTTCTTTCTCCCTCTCCAGAGCCAACTCAGAAGCCGGCCATGTCGTTTTCTTACTTCCAGCCGCCCATCTTTGCCGCCCAGCCCGCCACGGTTTTGCAGCCCGCAGTATGGATTCCCACGACGGCGCCTCCGCCTCCTCCTCCTCCATCTTTCTATACCATTGTGCAGACACCGTCCGTCCTGGCCCCCGTCCCAATGACCGGGGCCGTGTGCGTGTCCGTGCCGGTCATGACCGTCGTATGTCCCCCACCTTGTTCTGCCCTACCGGCTCCATCGCCAGCAGCAGAGCGCTCAACGTCCGCTTCGGGTCCCCCTACATCTAGTTCTCCTCCTGCGCGCCGTCCGCTGTTGTGTATCCGGTACATGTTCTACGGCACTGACCACGGCACGAGCACGAGCGGTGGCGGTTCCGGGCCCGGCAGCGGCAGCGGCATACTGTTATTGTCGTTTGGCTGCTGCACCGTCTTGCGGGACGTGCTGTACACGGAGGTGCCCACGGGAGCGCGCTTGCTTCGCGATGCGGCGATGCTGCTAGGAGAGCAGCAGCAGCAATGGAGAATACAGATGGCGAGGGTGGTGGTGGTGAGGGAGGGACGCAGCGTGGTGTTGTCGGCGGCGGCGGCAGGGGCGGGGGTGGTGCTGACGGACGACGTGCTGGGGGTGGTAGCTCTGTCGGCTGACGGCGGCGCAAACGCAGAGGCCGAGGCAGAGCTGGCGCGTGTCTTGGGCGCGGACCGGACAACAACGATGACGGCAGTTGTGGTGGTGGTGGTGGTGATCAGCGGCCCCGCGCCGGATGGGAACGGCCAGGTAGAAGCAGTGGCTGAAGCTCAACCACAGGCTGTCGAGAACGAGACAGAAGCGTGAGAACGAAAGGGAAAATTGAAAAAGGACAAGAAACACAAGTCTGAGGCAGGAAAGGGCATCTTTGTTGAGTGTATGGATGCTGGTCAGCCGCTCCCAAGCCAAGCAGACAGGCTTCCAAGACGGAGAGACAGGTTTCGAGGGTTTCAGCACTTTCCTTGTTTGGAATAACGAAACTTGAAATTTTATCCTTCCCGAGAGAGCTTTGTCTGCAGACTGTGTCTGCAAATTGTCGTGCTCCATCATGTCCTCTATTCCCATTGCTTCCCGATCCTTGGCCAGCTTCAGGGTCTGTCATTTTGGGGGGTTTTGGTGTGTTATTGAAAAAAACAACTCACGCAAGGGTCTCTTCCGTATGCAGACGACTGATTGACCGGTGAACCGACTGACTGACTGGCGGCTGACTGACCGACTGACCGGCTGACCGGCTGACTGAGTGACTGAACGACAACCTACTGTCTGGGCACCGAGGTAGGTAGATGCCTGATCAGACACCAGGTCCTATCAGAAGTGGCCGGAAGGGGAAAGCCCAGGTCCAAGACCACAGGCAGACACATCCATAGGAGCATCTGCACCGGACGAACAATCAGGCAGGATGCCCTCCCCCTTGCACAAACATGGTGCTACGACGGACGGCCTGTGAGCCATATTTTGTGTGACTTCGACCATCAATCAGGATTTTGCCTGGATGGATCAAGAGAAAGCACAGGGCGGCATGATTTCCACGCGTCTTCGGCATCAAGCGCAATCGTTCCCGACACATGCTGCGACTTATGGACAAGGTGAAGCTCCGAGGCCGGCATGCACCCATCGCAGGTCCAACACATGATGCCTGCCCCTGACGCACGCAAAGCAGCCAGCACAGTCATGAACAGTCCGGCAGAGAGGTATGCTCTCCACGCGCCAACATGGACGGATAAAGGGTCATTCAAGTCACAAGTTTCCCATGTCTGCAGTGATGATGTAAATTTCGATAGAATCTCGGTCTTAGGAAACACGAAATGCAAGACTGGCAGCACTATCAGTCATCAGCTTATCTGCTCAAAGGTCTTCAGAAATATCGTACAATACAGTTTCTTTTGGAAAGCATTTGAAAAGAGAAAAGAAATCGAAATCGAGAATTTTGCTCAGGCCATTCACCCATTACGCTAAACAAAAGGGCGCATCTCCCACCCTCCAATAATCACCTCTCTATAAGTATGAATTGACAAGGAGAAAAGACCACGCATTTCGATGAAGGAAATGAACAAGCAATTCAACGAGGTATCAAACAGCCCCCTTCAAAGAACAAGAAAAAAAAAAGGATGGCTGCCCAAAAGGGATTCCAGTCCACCCAAGGCAGACCTATTGAGTAGCACCTCCGACTATGTCGTTTTTCCAAGAATCAAGAAATCGCTTTTCGTTCTGCGAAAGCCCCCTCCAAAAAGATTTTGCGTAGGGGAAGAATAATCACCATACACCAGATGGACCGCAATCTGGTGAGCCGCCTGTACCCATACTTCCTACGCGCGCAGGAAGTGACTTGCGGTGCAGGAACAACGTATGACATAATCGAATCCGCCGTCGAAGGGGGAAAGGAGGGGAGGGGAAGGGGGGGGGTGCCTCAGTCCGTCCCTGGCCAAAGCAAAAAGCCGAACATGTTATGCGTCGGGAAGGCGATGCAGTTCAAAACCATGCTGGGGTATATGAAGCGAGAAATATGACGTGACTTTCCTGTACCAGCTGGAAAAAGAAGGCTGGTCGAAGCCCCAGGAGGAGTATGTCACGGAAACAGAATTGTGAAAGGAGACCGGGATGCCCAATATGCCAGTGTGCCACCCTTGCAAATCGATCATTTTTCTTTCCTCCTATCGTCTCGAAGGTCCAGCGCGAAGCCAGATTGAAGTGGCTGCAAATTTGGAAGCAAGAACCAAGATAGGTTCCACTAGACTATGTGGAGGGCATCACTAAGTAAGCAGAGTCCAAACCCTCTCAGCCGCAGTCGAAAGCATCTGGTCCACTTCATGAAGGGTTGCCATTTGTCTTGACTCGTTTCGGCATCCGAGGTGTTGGCGGTTTGCCCCTGTTGCCGACACCGTTGACCTGACCGGGCGTGCCAGCCCCAGAGTCGCCATCTTCGGTCTTGACACCAGAGGGGCGTCGCCTCTTATTCGAGGCTGGCGACGTGTTGGCACTGGGACCGCTCGAGCTGGTCCCCTGCTGACTGGCTTGCATCTGCATTCCTGGGGCCTGCATCTGGCCTGGAGCTGGGCTGCCCATGTGCGGCGATCCTGGAAGGTTCATGTGGGCGGCTGCTGGGCTTGCGCCGATGGGGAACTGGCTGAAGCTCGGCGTCCTGGGGCCACCTTGAGGCACGGACTGGCCGTTCATTCCCGGAGGAGCCCCGTTGATATATAGCGACACGTACTGGTCGAGCGCCGCGAAAGGGCCAACACCAGGATTGCTGTAGCAGAACCCAAATAGCGGATTCATCTGCCCCAGAACCTCAATCATCTACGAGCATGAGATCAGCGTCAATTCGCGGAGAGCACAGGGCGGTACGGGGTTCGCCAAAGTGGCAGTAGCAGCAACTCACCTCCAAGAACTGATGGACAGCTGTTGTCACTCCTTTGCTGTTGACAGCGGATTCGGGTATATCCGTGAGAATTTCCGGAGGATGCATTTGCGGCGACTTTAGCTGCTTCGCCTTGGTCTTCTTGGACATCTCAGGAGATGTCTTGCCGTCTTGGGCGTTCACCTTGTGCCACTCCTTCATCCATATATGAGCGGGTTTAGCGGCGTCAATGACCTTTTTCCGCGAAATATACTCCTCGTGTCCGGTAGTGAGAAACTCAAAAAGTTCGATGCGTTGCTCGGCATCAAATTGCACGCGCAATGTGCCGCTGGCCACAAGCTGAGTGCTGGTTAGTCATCCGATATGATGGCCGGTTTGATTTCGCCTGAGACTTACGTGCGATCCAGTTTCAAACCAGTACACGAGGCTTGCACGTGGATTCTCTATGCAATGGCCTTCGTTGGCGAGAGGGCGATCAGTCAGCCCCTTATCGGAAATCAGCTGCATACTTTTCACGCCGCTGCTAAAGTGGGTGTGAAAGTATCGGGCAATCGCCGGATAGCTGATGTCATATTGCTCGGCTATTGCAGGTTTTTGGCCTTTTGCATCTTTCGCATCACTCACGTCACTGACATGAAGTGTGTGACGGAAAATACCAATGGTGGAGAAGAATCTCGCGACAAAGGCATTCCAATAACTGAGATCGTCTTTTATTTGACTGCCCTGCTACCAATCAGTATATTGCATCATGTCTCAAAAGCGAGAGGGATTCACTCACGGGGAAGCCACTTAGGTGCTCAGAGAATTGCATCAGCTTCAACAAGCATTGCCCTTTCATGCCCTCTCTCCGTTGTTGTGACTGCTGTTGAAACAGATTGCTCGTCATGGCCATCTGGGCGGCAGCCGCAGCGGCGGCGCTCACCTGTTGCTGAGCAGGGCCCGAGGCCGTCTGCGGATGCTGCGGCTGCCCCTGCTGTGGTTGCTGCTGAGGCTGTGATTGCGGTGTTTGCTGCTGGGACTGGGCCTGGTTTTGGCCCTGGACGTGTTGCTGGGTCTGTTGTTGGGGAGCCTGCGGCTGGTTTTGGCCTTGTACTTGTTGAGCACTTTGGGCCCCGTGCTGATTGACTTGGGATGGTGTTGGTGGTGCGGGCGTCTGAGCGGGCGTGTGTTGGCTACTTGGTGCTGGAGTACCAGCTTGGGAGCGAGTGGGAGGCTGTATTGGATGGGCAACTTGTTGCGGCTGCGCTTGCGACTGCTGCTGCTGCTGCTGCTGCTGCTGCTGCTGCTGCTGAGCCTGGTGGCTTTGCTGCTGCTGGGCTTGCTGGGTTTGTTGCTGTTGATTTTGCTGGGCTTGCTGAGCCTGTTGCTGAGCCTGTTGCTGAGCTTGTTGCTGATGATGCTGAGCCTGTTGCTGTTGGTGCTGTTGCTGCTGTTGCTGCTGTTGCTGCTGCTGGGCTTGCTGCTGCTGCTGCTGCTGCTGCTGCTGCTGGGCTTGCTGTTGCTGCTGTTGCTGTTGCTGTTGCTGTTGCTGTTGCAAATGAGCAGCTTGAGCAGCCTGAGCAGCTTGAGCTTGCGAATGCACCTGACCGGGCTGCATCTGTTGCTGTGGACCCATTTGGTTCTGTCCAGCAGCTCCCATTTGACCTTGATGCTGAACATTCGGCATTCCCTGTGCGTTCAATCCCATCATCGGACCATGAGCTTGCGGATGGCCAGGCATTCCTTGATTTTGTGCTGCCTGGTGCTGGGCCTGTTGATGTTGGTGCTGTTGGAGCGCCAGTTGTTGTGCCATTAACTGAGCTGCATGGTTACCCTGTCACAATTGGTTAATCTCCGACGTTGGTCGACAATGGTTTTGATACAATATGTGCGCGCTCTTACGTGGCCTAGTCTCCCAGCAGATTGCCGAAATTGTTGCATTTGTTGCTGGTTCATCGGCATGCCCATCGGCATACCATTAACACCGCCTGACATGTTGGCCTGCATGGCAAAGGCTTGCCGTTGTTGCTGCTGTAGTAGCTGCTGTTGTCGCATTGCAGCCGCCACGGCACTTGGATTCTGCCCGACTGATAGCGCAGTGGTTAGCGACCAGTAAGCTCGGGGCGACGAAGGGGGAGGGGATGAACGAGGGTGTCTCGCTGCCTGCCTGACTCACGTTGATTTTGAAGCTGTTGGTGATGTTGCTGCTGGAACATCTGTTGCTGGGATGGATTCAAGTGCTGCATGGCGTGGGCATGGGGATTGGCACCGGGCGGCAAAGCACCCATTAACGCAGGATTGATTTGTCCGCCCGGGCCAACACCTATGTGAGCTCCTGCAAACTGCTGCGGCATCCCGCCTCCAGGGGCACCTGGAGCAGAATTTGGAGGCACGCCGGGACCCATGGGATGACCGGTGACGCCAGAATGTCCCATCCCAGCGGGATGCCCTCCAAAGTTTGGGCCCATACTGGTGGCCATCATTTCCTTTCCTTTCTACCCAATGTCGTTTACCCACCGGTGTGGATATCGACGAATGAATGCGCACACAGGCTCATGCACACAGGTCGACAAGTCGCGTATTGTGACGGTGTGCAGAGAAGGCTCGGATCACGGTGGTGGTCTCGTCGAGGCCCAAGAATCGAATTCCGAGAAATGTCGGAGATGTCGGAATGGATCCAGGATGGCGAGTTGAGAAACGTACTCGATTGAAAAATGGGAAAGCAGAAAAAGACAAGAGAAGGCGAAGACGGCGGCAGTAGTAGCAAACTGAGTCCGACGATGTGAATGGGGTCGATGGAAAGGATTGCGGTCGGTGGACGGTGGTGGCGCGCGATGCTTGACAACTTTGGAGTTCGATTCGAGGCGGGCAGGGGACGGGATAGGAAAAAGAATACAGAAAGGCGAAGAGGCCAAGGCGCTAAGAGGTCGAACAGCGATAGCCTCGAATGGCGAAAAGCAATAGAAAAGAGGAGAGATTGACGCGACTGCGTAATGGAATCACAAAAAAAAAAGAAAAAGTCGACGCAACAGGGTCTGTGGCAAACGCGCCAGATACCTCTGTGATGACTGGGTCGTTGCGTGCGCGCGAGAGAGCAAACGAGCGATGGAGTATGGATGAGCCGGGTCGAGGTCGGGACGCAACGCAAAGCAGGTCAGGGCGATTGTTGATCGGCCTTCCAGCAAGGCGTTTACCGATAAGATTGGTGGCGGGGGGGGGGGCTTTTGGGCACCCCGGGCAAAGGCCAGCCGGCTTGGAGAGAGACCGGCTGTGTAAATGCGCTCGTCGCTTGGAAGCGTCAGCAAAACCCCAGCAAAACGTGGTGCAGGCGCCTGCTTGACAAAAGAGTCTTGGGATTGCCTCGAGCGAGTGAGCGATGGGAGGGCGGATGATGGGATGGAGGCAAGACCCGGGGGGGCTTCGTCTCTCGCAGAAACACCACGCCACGGCAAGAAACTCGGGCCTTGGGATCTTCCCACTTCTATCGTATAAGCGGTGGGCAGAGACCGGGCGAGCGCAAGAGAACGTGAGTGGGTCCAAGTCCAGCCATTGTGGGGACATGGCTTATATACCCTAGGAGACTCCGTCAGAGGCTGCCAGAATAACCTGACCGTAGTTGCATAGCAATCTGGCAGCTTTCATTAATGTCAAGTGACAGCTCGCTGGCCTAGATGCAACACGACCCACTGTGCAGGTTCATATTGCGTATTGCATAGTCGCATCATGCATATATCGATATCTTGCAGACCCAGCTCTGTTTGTCGCTCTAATCGTCACCGCGTCAAGGAACAAGAATACATGCCGATGGATTCAGGATAGCGTTGCCCGAGTTTCAAGCTCTTTCGCAGGGACCAGCGTATGTTGACCACCGCTTACGTGATTGGATAGCCGTCAAATAAGGGACCTGCTGTGTCGGTCTGTCCGGGTGTTCCTCAGGGTCAGGTCCCAGTGTCTGACCAGGCTCGCTCGCAAATTGCGTGCGCTTGGCGTGTGCTGTTGCTGGCTCTTGCGAAACGCGGGACACGATATTGAGTCAAAACGTCGAGGTCAGGTTTTCGTGTCAACCAAACCCATGCCCTCCCAGGTTTCAAATAGACTCATTCTTCAAACGTGCTCCTTATGTGCTCGCAACGCTTTGCGCCACACCGTCGACTTACAGGTCGGGCGCAACGGCCGCAGTTGCTCCCAAAAGGGATGGCTCGTGGCTAGCTTTGTTCTATACTTGACTTTTTTCTCTTTCCCTTGCTCTTTTCTGAGGCACTGCGCTGCGGGGGTCGCAGCCTAACGCCTAAAAATATAGGCGACTCGGGAGCCCCTAGAGGAGTGGTCGCACAATAAGCAACAGCTCGCTCAGTATTAGAAGTCGGCTACGGCATGCTCACAAGCAGGGCGCACAAACAGCTCGAAGAACATGACTCAAGCGCGCGAGTTCAGGAGCATTCGCCGTCCAAATCAAAGTTCAAAATGAAAATAAATGATGAAAGCATGATCAATTGATCGCTTAGCATCCAATATGAGCGGAAGCACTACTCTATAGGGTAGTGGTATTCTCCAACTCTAAAAACGCACATGGCGTCTGGAGTGGAACGAGTCACGTGAAGACAGTGCGTACGCGGACGCCGCACTGCCAGGCAATATATTTTTCGGCGCGAGGTCAAAAATTCTGTTTACATTTTCCACACTCAAGAACATTATTTTCCACCACAATAAGCAGTGCACACACCACATGGAAGCCGCGATTTCTGCGAGCAGTCGACGATCTAGATCTTTCATGTGATTCTGGAGTCCTCGAACCCATGAAACCCGCTGTTCGGCAGAGATTGCTGGCGCAGGTTTGGGTTGGACAGCTACTGACCAGAGGTTGTCAGGACTGTTGATTGTGGTAAGCTCTCTCATGTTTTCATTCTCTCCTCCGCCCGCGAATCATCTTTGCATGATGACATCGTTTCAAACGTCTTCTTTTCCCAACCGAATCGACCATGAAGAGATGCAGTCTACTCGGGCTCAAACAAGAGCCTGTTACTTGCCAGTATTGCCTGTCTGACAAAGGACAAGCACAATTTCATCGTTTAGCCTCTACGGGCCCGACCCATTTGCTGACCCGTACTTCCATCAGATATATATGTTTCGATGAATGTGCTTAATTGGAACCCCCAGCGAGAAGTTCAAATTGTGAGTCTACTCTTCTCCTGCTGTCGCTTCCCATCCCGCATCTATCATGATGAATTTTCCATATTCGCAGTTTCCGCTCGAGTCCCACGAGCCCCGTGGACAGATGAGGGTTCAATACTTCCTTGGATGTCTGATTTCATAGTTGCATACCGAATTTTCCACTCACGGCCTACCTAATCGAACGCGGCTAACCATGTCAAAGACGTAGTATATTTCGCAGCCGGCGTAGATCCTCGAGTCTGCTCGCACATCACTATAGCAGTTCCCGCCCTTTCAAGCTGGTCCATGTAAATGACCGTATCGGTAGTAGTTTCTTATTAAGCAGATGAATTTACAGCTCAAACTCGGAACTGACTAATGGCCGGCGAACTGGTGAAATTTTATGCCCACAAAGATGCCAACGTCGTGCGTCCAAACCACTGTGCCCAGACTCCCTCTCTTCTGACAGCAGTTTGAACACCCACGCGCGCCGTTCTCGGACTCCCGAGGACAAGACCCGTGCCACATTGCTGCCTGCAAAGCCATAATCGTGTGCAGCGTGTCAGCAGACTCACAGAGTCCTGTAAAAGAACTATGGACAGGTCCCCTCTTCGAAATGTAGAGCTCGACGTCACCATACCCGTCGATATGTAGAAAGTCACCGAGGCATTGGGCCCAACGAGCAGAGACCTCTTGGAGCTGAGTCGCCGGGAATTGAGCATGGCTCAACATCGCGAGGCTATTCACACACATTCTGTCCGCCCGGGCTCTCTCGCCAGACGTGTAGCTCTCCAGCTTTTTTTTTATAGTGGGGGGGGGATCTGGTGCAGACCACCTCATGAGAATCTTGGCGCGTCTGAATCATCGAATTGCCTGCTCCAGCACTTGCCATATCCTTGATGCCATCCATACAACCTCCGACTACCTATCCGTATGTAGATAGGATTCCGTCAGAGGAATGTATTACTTCTTTCTCTCTCTCCCTCTCTGTCTCTCTTCCCCCCCCCTCCTTTCTTTTCATTTATTTTCATTTATTTTTTTTTTTGTGGGAAGGGGGGGCAGCAATAGTTGGCCTCTGAGCTGCCTTGGGTAAAAGCGCATGGAGGCGTCGTCCTGGGCTTGACCTGACCTGATCAGATCAGATCCGCCGTGGCATGCCATTATCTGTCCCACCAATGCCCTTTCGACAACGATCCACGACTGACGTTGCAAATATTCCATGCCAACTGAATCCTGCAAAGCAGTATTTTCTACAACTATCTACTTCCCTCGGGCAAGTCAAGGAGGTAAAACAGACCAGGTGAATGGACGGTTTGTAAATCCACAGTAACGCAACAAACGCCTCGACTCCGATAGTATACAAAGTCCCTCGCCAGACCACCGATTCGCGTATTTCCAAATGTCCCCTTTTCGTAACAATCATTACATGGCGTGACGTGACCGGGTGGCTGGCTGGCCCCTTCAAGCGCCTCTGCCGCAGCAGAAGAAGCTCAGGCCACCCGTAGTTCCTCTCGCGCATCGTCTCGGCGCACGCGACCTCCCACAATGCCCCTGCGATTGCGCCCCGTTCTCCCTCTGCCCAGCCAGTTGAGCTTGAGCATTTTGCACAGCTCCTCAATCTTCTTGCTCCCCTCGTCGTCCGCGTCGCCGGCGCCTCCGATGCCCGACAGCACGCTCATGCACTGCAGCATGCGCCCGACCATGTCCGTGACCTGCTTCGAGTCCTCCACGTTCTGCTCCCGCACCGTGGCCAGGACGGGCACGTTGGATGACGGTGTGTGGGGACGCACAGAACCTCCTCCTCCTCCTCCCACCAGGCCGTCGCTACCGTGGCTGCCGAAGCTCACGTTGCTGACGGCTCGGCTGCGTCCGCGCTCGGAGCCGTCACCCAAGAGCGTCGTGCTGGAGGAGTTGTAGCTGCCCACCAACGGGTCGAGTGACATGGCTGTTCCGGGCCGGGCCACGGACGACTGGGACTCGGATGGCGAGTGCGACAGCGTGTGCTCGAGCAGCGAGGGGGACGCGAGCGCAGCGTGGCCAAACGACGACGGCAGGAACTCGAGGGAGAGGCGCGAGAATATCGTCTTGAGCATCTCGTAGCGAGGCAGGACAACCATGTCGCGGTATGCCGTGAGCACAAGTCTTCGCACATCTGGCAAGTTCGACGCAGGTGCAGCCGTCGCGGCTCTATTCGGAGCCGACACATTGCCCCAGAAGTCGCGCGCTTGATCGGGAGTCATTAGGACCCCGCAGCCGGACATTTCCAGCTCGAGCGGCAGGAAGACCGACTGCATGTAAGGCAAGATAGATGTGAAAGTGAACAGCCACAGCTCTACCAAGGTAGGTATGAACCGGTCTTCGGGGGTCAAGCGCAGTGTCCTGTCCAGCACAGAAAATCCAGTTGCCAGCAGATCTCGCAAATCATCCAACATGCGGCCGGGGGCTCGCTTGTGGATGCACCACTGGATGTGCGTCTGAACCACCCGATTAAAATCTTCTACTGGCAAGCGAAGATCCTCACCCTCAAAAACGACGAGGAGCTTGGCCTTGAGATATGGCCAGGCGTCCTCTGAAGACAGATTATGCTGCGCCAGAAATTTCCCGGAATCCGGCGCATCGAAGACTGAGGCTTGCTGAGACAGCGGCGGCAAACTACCAGCGCCGTTCCAGTCGCCCACCAAGCTGAATGTTGATTCGTTGTCTATGCGATTCTCTGCCTTCTCCGCTGTTTTCTTGTCTTTTTTGGCCTTGGCGAAACTCGAGCCGGGTCCCGGACTTGGAGGGAGATTAAAATTGTACAGACTGCTGGGCGCATTTGGATCCGTGGGCTTCGAGTTGCTCGCCGCCGAGGAAAGTGGCAGGTGATACTCATCTTTCAGCTTCTGCTTTTGCCGGGAGAGGAAATGATGCTTCTTTTCCTTTTCCTTGACTCTCTCCTCAAAGAGAGTCTCAGCAGGGCGGATGGTGGCGGATGAGGAGTTGTTCAGGCTGTACAGGGACGGCGCCGGCTGGTCTACGAGGCTGGTGGTGCTGAAATTGCCTCTTTGCAGCGCCGACAGGGCACTTCCAATCTTCCCGGGACTTTGGACATGTTTTTCCTTGGACTCGGTCTTGCTGCTGCTACCTTTTCCAGGCCTGGAAAACAGCTTGTGCTTTTTCTCCGCCTTCACCTTCTCTGCTGGGATCGATGCGGGGAGCGACGGGATCGGCGGGAAGGGCTGGGGCTGGGGCGAGGTCGACTTCTCCCTTGGAGAGCTGGGGCCAGATCGGGGGAAGACGACGTTGGCTGCGGCTGTGGCAGCTGAAAAGTGCGCATGAGGAGCCCTGTCGTGAGCTTGACCCCCAGCACCTGCCAGGGCGGAGTCCCGAGGCGCGCTGGCTTCTGTGAAGCTCAGCATCGGGGGGCTCATCGGTGCCTTGTGCCCGCTGCCGCGCCGGATGCCGTCCGCGCTTTCACCGGGGAACGGCACCGTCTGCGATCGCTGGCGAGCATGGGAGCCGTTCTGGTGGGACATGACAGCTGCCTGGGCCGCGATCTGGCTCGCCGACAAGGATGAGTTTGATGCGGCGGCGGCAGCGGCGGCAGCGATGGAGGCAGCGGTGGCATTGGTGCTGTGGTGCGAGAGGTTGGACATGTTGGTCGAAGGTAGAGTCGAATCAAACAGGCCTTGCGTGGCCGAGTGTTTCCTCGAATGACCGTGCAGACTCGGCGACGACGGGCCAGCAGCTACGCCCAGGCGACTTGAGCCTGCTGGCCTGAAGAAGTTGTGGTCCAGGTTGGAGCTGCTCAAGTTGGAATTCGCTGTCGAGAACTGATTGAAGAATACGGGAGTACCTGGAGAGTCAGGCCGCTGCCGTGACTTTGTGAGGTGCAACGAGGGTGTCTCCAGACTCTCGTCACTCCCGGAGGAGTTAATCTGCAGGGGAGGCGGTCGTTTCGGGGCTGACGGCTTTCTCCCAGAATCAACGGATGAATTCGAGACTCCTGGCAACGGGGAGAAGCTGCCGGGAGCGCGCATTGGAGGTCGCCCCAAAGAGGGCGGTGGTTGTCCTGGCTGCATTGTTCCTGGATGCACAGATGGGTCTGTTACATCTTGACTCGGGTGGGTGCGATAACGACGATGCGCGCGATGCTCACGTATCGAACGTGCGATCAGCGCAGCAACGTCGCAAACCGCTAGAAACGGATTCGATTGGCTGGGCCGGGCTTGAAGCCGTGCATGCGGGGATGCCAGCCGTGAACAGAGAGCGCAAGGCGGAGTTGGTCCACTGAGGAGGGCGCGACGGTCGATGAAGGGATCAAATGAGACGAGGGGGGACGAGGTATAAGAAGGGCACACGCAGGATCGACGGGATGACGATGGCCGGGATGTTGTATATGTAGTAGGTATTTGACGACTCATCCACGTGGGCACCTGGAGACTGCTAGCCGTACCGGAATCAATTAATCGTAGGAGCACCACGCTTGGCTAGCCTTTCTTGACCCCGCCGGGCCACCCCGCCAATCCTAGAGGAGACAATTCCTACCAGACGTCGAGTGTCCTGGTCCGAAGGGGAAAACAAACAACACCTCCCACCTGGCATCGCGCTTCAAATGGCATGACTGCTCAACTTGAGCGCACCCAGACCAACAACCATGTCTTCTGAGAACACCTCGGCCAAGTTGACCGCCTCGTACGAGTCGCCTGAAAACGAGTCCTTCACCATTACAAAGACAATAGCCTCTGCTCCACCGTCATCCTCCGTCGAAGAAAAAACGCGGTACCTCGAGAAGCTCCGTCAGGCCGTCACAGAAAGCCAGGAGCGAATTAACAAAGAGCTTACTCTCCGGATGGAGCAAGACAATGCTCGCGCGTCTTCCGCGCATGGAAAATCAGCTGCCAACCTTGCAACAGACGAAGACAGGGAAGAAGAAAACTACGGCGAAGAGGCACAAGAAGAAGTCTGAGATTTTGAAATCGTTCTACCACGACTAGTTGTCAGATTGCTCCTCGAATTTCACAGTCACAGGGCAATTTAGTGAGGCCCATCAAGCAAAACCTCGACAACACAAGTCATGTCGACTCAGGCACAGTGGAGACTGCAAAATACGATGGAGACTGTATGATTCAAATGGGCGCTATGCTCTCTTCACAAGACTTCCTTGCTCCAGTCCGCATTTCTAGGACTGTCTGCGCTCTGCGCCATTGCACGATTCAAGCAGCCGTAGTGAACTACGCTGTTGTCAGGCAGCACGGCGATTACGCTCCCCCCCATCCGAATTCCCATGGCCAATCTTTTATGGCAGACGAAACAATGGCGCTCGTCAGTAATCGTAACATGTCGACTACGACCACCAACGAGACCACCTGCGGCATCGTCGCCGATGTTGAGTCGAGCCGCTACCGCAATCTGCTCTGCTTTCCGCAATCCGGCAACAATACGTGACTCGTTGACCAGGCTGTTGGCAGAGCGGATACGTCCGCGAAAGTACGATTCTAAGGATTTTACGGGAAGATCATCAGATATGAGACCCAAGGTAGATGAGGCTGGAAGTCGAGAGCCATGCTTGGACAAGAGGTCTAGAGCCGGCTCCAATTGCACCTGATGTGGTGCAGGCGGTTTCAGGTAGAGCGATAACAACGTGTGATAGATGGAAAGTCCTGGATCGTCCGTGTCAAGAGATACGCTGTCTCTGGAATTGAGAGGAGACGACAGTGTCGTGTCCTGTGATTTGTACACGCGATTACAGTATCTGTGCAAGTCAGACAACGTTTCCAGGCACCAAGGTCAATGTAAGCTGTGATGACCTACTCTTGTGCTTTGGTGTAGTCTTTCATGCTGAACACGTATATCTCAAGTGCCTTTCTGTGCTGGCCTCTATTGCTGAGCACAATCGCTTGTGCCTCAAAGAATGAAGGATCTTGCTGGACATTAGCTGCAATCCTTGAACAAAACGACCAGAACATCTCAGATTGGTCCGCATCTTACCGTCCTTTGGCA
Source organism: Moelleriella libera RCEF 2490 (assembly GCA_001636675.1). Lineage (NCBI taxonomy): Eukaryota > Fungi > Ascomycota > Sordariomycetes > Hypocreales > Clavicipitaceae > Moelleriella > Moelleriella libera. The sequence goes on along the minus strand of AZGY01000010.1, from coordinate 816,038 downwards.
TCATCTCAAATGCCTTGGTGAGGCTGTATACTTGACGAGAATCACGGAGAAACGTGACGAGCTTGTCCATAATCTCGTCATGGGAATCCCCTCCCTCTGGCTTAAGGAGAGTCTGCACATATAGCTCCACCAGCCGGTTGTGGAATTCGTGTGTCATGTCATCTAGCTCGTTGATGATGTGCTCCAGATATTGTCTCTCCCATTGTGAATCAAGCTTTCGCAGAAATGCAACGACTCTGTCGCGCGGCAATGATTCAGCATTCTCCGTGTCACCAGTAAATATTTCCATGGCGTGGTCTGGGTTGCTCCTCAGGGTCCAGCTTGCGTATTCAAAAATCAGATCAGCCTGAGACGGCGGCAGGTTTTGCAAGTACTGTATCGTACGACTCGGCCCATGTAGACTCGGCGCTCTGCTGTCCGGTTCATCGGGCGACCCAAACCTATGGAGTAGCCCAAGTGCTTTTTCGTGAAGCTTCTTACCATAGAAGAAGTCTATGAGCTCCAGGTACCTATTGTGCCCCAAAAGTGCTTCGTTGACGACATCAGGATCGCAAAAATTGGGTACACGAAGGAACGTGCCAACTAGAGCGGGTTGAGAGAACATGTAGGCCCGAAAAAGAGTTGTGTCAACCAGTCGAGAAGTGTTCTGCAGAGTTTCTTCAAGTTTCTGATCTGACTCTGTCTGAGAAACTCTGAGAAACCGCTCCGTAGCTTCCTCGATGGAAACATCGTGAGCACTTCGCTCTCTCAGTCGGCCGGTTGTCGGGTCGATGTAGCGTTGAAGGCGAGTCCTTGTTCCCACGAGGTAGCTACAAAGCTCGCGAACAGCCTCCACCAACTCTCTTCCTTCAAGAGGCTTTTCTTCTTCAGGCTCAACTTCATTCGGATCTTGCCCGTTGCCCGTTTCGTTACCAGTCTTTTTTGGCGCAGCAGATGCGATTTCTGCAGCAGTCTTCTTAATGCTGCCCGTGAATAGCTTCGCGAACCCCGTGCCGACATGCGACGCGGACGAGGAATCTGCTGAGCCGCCCTGATTGCTTGACTTGTGATGGGTCGTCTCCTTGGTGCTGGTGTCACGGGCGTCAATGTTCTGCTGCGTATGCTCAGCCCACCGCGACAATGCACCGGATATTTGAGGAGGAAACAGCCGCAAAACCCTTTCCGCTGGCGCGTGGACATCTTCCTCGTTCATGAGATCCATTGTTTGACGGAATTTCTTCTTCTTGAACAACGCTTCCGCCTTGAGCATCTTCACCTCCCTCAGAGTCTGAGACTTGTCTTTGAGCAAGGCATCTTCCAGCATGTTCAGAACGCTGATTGCTTCGTCGAAGTTCTCGAGTCGAACGAGCTCTTCGACTTGAGAGTCGTAATCTGTTGCTATCATCTTCCATACGCAGCGATCGCTCGAGATGTGAAACCCCTTGCCTGCGTGAGCTAGACTGACAGTTGGCGGAGGTACATGCAATTGGGCTGCTCCTGGGAGCGGAATGCTCTGCATTAGAGATAAAGTGTCTGGATTGCGGACTTCAAGCAGCCCCTTCGCGGAAGGCTGCAGGGCCAATATGTACGGATAGGAATACCCTATCGATTCAGGGGCCGAGGGCCATGGTATTTGACGCCTTTCGATTGGATGACCCTGATCATCGATGAAAAGAGTGTTGATGTCTTTGGCGAGAAGTATCTCCCCAGCGAACAGCTTCGCTGCCAATGGCTTCGGGGTGTAGCCGCCCAAGCCCATGTAACCCATTCCGGCTGCGCTTACGGCACCGAAGCGACTGCCGGAACCGTTCGGGCCCACGGCTCCTGGGCTGACGACTTCCACGATGTCGCGAGTGAGCACATCGACGACGACGTATCCGCTGTTCATGCCGCAGACCAATTTTGTTGCGCTCGCCCATGTTATCGATCGTATAGATTCGGCAAGTACAACTTCGGAAACATCGTGGCTCAGTTCGCTATCATGCCAATTCCAAAGCAGAAGGCGTCTCTTTACTGCGACTGCCAGCCGACTGATAATTTCAGGAATCCCTGTGTCAGCATCTTTGACAATATTGGACGTGACCGCGAAGCAGGAAGCATTCTTGGTTCGATCGAGTGTCTCGATATGTTCGTAATTCTGTAGATCGTGCAGCGAGATGTAGTAGTTCGACAAAGAAATGATGGTGTTGGCTTCCCTTATGATGGCGAGCTGCTCTATGGCACGTGTGGAAAACTTCTCGACTTCGCGCAACAAATCTGTCGGCTTGCTCGCAGCTCGAGAGACCGGTCTGTCGCCTTGTATCGACGTTGAGGGTTTTTGGGAGTCTTGTTCAGTCAGCGAGCTGGAGTCAGCTGGCTGCGTTTCGAGCCGCTCGTTGAGTCTGTATATGCGCAAGGCACCGCTGTTAAGTCCAGCAAATATGCGGTCACCTGCAACGAGGTATCAGTATTGGAATTGACAGCCGGTGAGCCCTCGCTGGGAAAGCCGGGAGATAAGGCCAGTGTTCAAGTTAGGACTCACCATGAGCCACGATGGTTTCGATCTTTGACTTGTCACGTTGCCGCAGCTCGATGATTGGATGAGCGTTGAAGGCCGAGAGCATTTCGCGCGCAAGCAAGCTAGAAGCCTGCGTCACAAGGGGGCAGTCGAATGCATCAGAGCGTGCGTGTGGTGTTATCACCCATGGAGTCTGAAGTTATCAATGCAGGTTGTCTCTTGGACGAGAAATGGCGTTGCCGAGTGCGTTGTAAGCAATGTCGGCAGGTGCATCTTCAGCTGTTGCTCGCTCATCTGCGGTATAACGCTTGCGGTGATAGTGACCTCACGCGCGCGTGGAGGACCGATATACAGTGCAGAAAAATCATTCGTACGGTATGAGATCGCCGAACCCGGCACCATGTAGTGTCTGCCGGTCGTGACCCAAGGTAGCAAAAAAAGGAAATGAATTGAGCAAGGACGAAATGATATAGAGAAAACATCACATCAATCATCCCATCTTCTCACGAGTAGTCAAAGTTATCATCGTTCAAGAATGCATCATTATTCCACATGACTCCAGATCCATCTAATCCAATTTCGCTACCTCCATAATGCCGTATCCGAGTGTGATAACAACAAGCAAAGTAATCAAGCTGCTGGGTATACCTCTACTTATGAAATGCTTGACGCCAAGATATCGTTGGCCTGTAGCGTCCTCCTTCATGATTGCAGCTGCTCCTTCTTAGCATTGACCCGTCGATGCTTAGGGATTGGCACTTACTCATGTTTGGAAACCCGCTGGTCGGCAGACCCATGGCAGCGCTGCACATCAATACTCCGCCCATGACTAACAAGTTTGGATGTGGTTGGTCCATAGACGTGCCCACGTCAAAGACAAGGGGCAGGAATATTAGTGCGGCCACAGTGTGGCTAATGAAGGTCGCGATGACCAAAATCAACGACGAGAAAACCACCAAGACAACATACAAGCTCATCCCTTCTACATTTCTCGATACCAGTTCGGCAACGGTATGGAGAAGGCCGGATGAGCGGACAGCCTTGCCCAGGGATAATCCGCCTGCAGCCAAAATGATGATTGTCCAAGGAAAGTTGTTAAAGTCTTCTTTTGTCAGAATCCCAATGCCGAAGAACAGGACGATGGGGATGATGGCGATCACGCCCATGTCGCCAAAAACTTCTTCCATTTGATGACTTGCGCACCACAATGCGATCGTGACCACTGTCACGATGGTCACGATCCATTGCACACCCGTGAACCGCTCCTTCATGGGACGGATCGGTGCGATCACTGTACCCTTGCCAGGCTGGAAAGTGACCAGCAGCAGGGTCCAAATCAAAAGGATCGACACGGCTCCAACGGGTATAACAATGAAGAACCATTGCAGCCAGGTTGGTGCTGGTTTCATTATTCCCATAGCCACGACGTTCTGAGGCGAGGCGATGGGTGAGAGCATTCCGCCGATATTGGAAGCCAAAGCAATGCCAATGATCACAGCTTTGGACATGTTCGAATCTGACGGCAAGGTTCGCAGCATTGGCTTGGGAATTGGTCAGCTTCGTAATCACCCAAGGGCTCAGACGGATTGGGAGCATGATCTCACCTCAATGATAGAATAACACAAGACGGGAGCGGCCACATTGCTGATTAACATTGAAGCAAATGCCGCGACAAACATGTTGGCCACAAGGACAGTCTTCGGCTGTGTGCCCGCCTTGCTCAGGACCAGAGTTGCAATACGTTTATCGATTGTACATTTGGAAAGAGCAGCGGCCAGGGTAAAACCACCCAAGAGCAGCATGATTACTGGACTCCACATGGCTGCGAAGATGGCGTTGGTTGCTGCCTTTGCATCGAGGCGCTTGCGCCGGGGGCTGTCTTCGTCACAGACCACCCTCAGCACGACCGACAGGAAAGGAATGAGGAGTGAAGTCACAAACAAAGGGATCGACTGGGACACTTGTCAGATCAGAGTCTCACTGGACGGGATAGACGGAGCTTACCTCGGTTGCCCAGAGCAGACTGACGAACACCAACAATGCCAGACAATTCTGCTCTTCAGGTTTATCCATAATAGGTATTGCAAGGAGAGCCGCAAATACGACGACAGAGCCCAGCAGAGTCAACATTGACGACCCAGCCAGCCAGCCAGGTAAAGACACGCGACCAAGCGGGGTTCGGATTGCCTTGGTCGCAACAGACGCATCATCATCGCCTTGCAGCCGTTTGGGAACAGCGTTATTACCCTGGCCAATCAACGACTGACCGAATCGAGCAGCCTCTGCTCGTCGCTCAATACCAATGAGGTCTCTCCACACCGTGTTACGTTCCCATACGACGTGCTCTCTCAGGTGAGATCGCAGATCTTTCTTAGCCAGAGCTCGATCGCCACCAGTGACCACGTCCGTGTATGCGTTCTCCATACTATTGATGTTCTCCTCCAAGATTTTCTTCGCCTCGTCCTTGAAAGGGTAGGCTGTATCAACATGAGCTTTTATGTATACGCTCCTCAACTCCTTGTCCAGTATTTTGTCGAATTTCTTGAGAACTTTGCTGAAACCCGTCTTGTTCAACTGCGCGTATGACTTGAGCTCGCACAGCTGGACGTAGAGGCTGATGATGCGCTTCTTGAGCATGATGCTGGAAGAGAAGAGCCCCGAAGAGAACATTTCGGATTGGTCGCCATAGTCTTCATACGTGCTATGTCGGCGTACGGAGCGGCCAAAGTCAGATGAAGCAGCCGCATCAGCTGTTGGCTGGGCGATGTTGGCGATTGTCTTTCGCCGACCCCCATTGCTCCTGGACTTGTTCAGCCCAGTAGTCTCGTCGTCGTCGCTGGCGCTGTCCTCGATTTCTTCATCAGAAGCGCCACCAGCGGAGCTGGTACGACGTCCAGGCACGCGGTTGCCGTCTCCAGATGACATGCGCCGCAAGTCATTGTTGTCTGTTGATGGCCGCTCGCCAATGTCCCGAACAAGCTGGTCAACTTCTTCAAGTAGTTCGCCTTCCTTGGCCACGTAAAAGGAACATATCTTCTCTAGCTCAACACCAAGAGCTCTGCTGAAGACCTCTGTCGGCTCCTCGTTCGAGATGAGGGGGCGCGATTCGGAATCGCCGGCTCTCGCTTGATGCGCAGCTTTTTCGAGCTGGTAGATGCTTCAGAAGGGGAAATCGTGTAAGTCAGTGCAGCACAAGCACGACCGTGTGGTCTACTACGAAGGCAGGAGCTGAAGTGAGTGAGTGAATAACGTACAGCTTCTTGAGGTTACTGTAGGCGATGTAGTGACTGCTCCAGTCAGGTACAGCGTTGAACTGTATGTTGTGTGAGAACCTCATCTCGTCCTGCGCGTCAAGCCACTGGCGTTTGCGGTCTCGCTTTTGCTGCCTGCGCCTGTCTCGCAGGGCGATCTGGTTGCGAGACTGCGCGTGGCTCAGGTCAGCGAGCTCAAAGCCGCTTTCGCCTATTTGCTGCACGCCGACGGCGCTATTCGAATCGACGTTGTGAGGATTCCCTCCCCCTCCACGTGGGCCAGATGAGGATGAGGTCCGAAATCTGAAGAAAGTCTGCTGGGCGGAGCCGGTGCCAGGAACAGAGGAGGGAGTCTCGGGTCGGCGGGAAGCTGAAATTGTGGCAGCGGTACCAATTACGTCCTATGACTGCATGGACATTATGGTAGCGTAGCGTTGCGTCGTGTCGTCGGAGGAAAGGGGGCTGCTAACTGGACGGGGGGCATGGAAATTGCTCCCCGACGGACGGCTCGGTGAGAAGCAGTCGGGCTTTGCGCGTAGATCAACAAGGAGCGTTTCGAAGTAATGGGCGCAGTCCACTGGGATCGGAGCAGCTGCCGCTTCGCGCAGCAGCATGCAGATCAGCGCAACAGACGTAGCGGAGTGCTATAAGTGCTTTTCTATTTCCCATAAGTACACGCGCGACGATGGGAGGACGAACGCTGCTTGAGTGGATTAAAACCCTCAGCTACCACAAACGATTCGAGTTTCGCGAAATCGGATCGACTGGCCAATGGCACTGCAGCTTTAGGCCCCGTGTGGGGGGCCGAAAGCGTGGCGTCGCCGCCAAGTTTGACACATGCTTGTGCTTCCTCCAACTATTCTCCGTACAACGTGGACTGTTGAACCCCAAGCCATTGGGAATAAGAAGCCGCCGATGCAGAATCCGGCGCCCAGATGAGTTTCTGTTGCGCCGAGCGTTGTTGGACACGCGGGATAGCACGATATCTGCCGGACGAATCCTCTAGATCTGGAGGCACCCTTGGACCACAAAAAACCCGTTTACTGTTGCCCTCGTGAGAGAGCAAGTCGAGATGGAATGGAAAGCACGAACGCAGGGTTGCACCAGCCTTTCTGACGCCATCTTCCGTGGAAACTTCTCTTTACTTCATCATCTCCTCGAGCCATTCGAGCCATTCTGTATAGTCTACGCCAAGAACTCGTGAACACATGACGCCCGGGGTCAACAATCATCAGGGCCATAATGCAACGGCTGGCGGTCAGTTGGGCGTTGATGTCGAAGCAAGTGAAACCAATGTGACGTTTTTCCTGTGGCTGTAGATAGGAAGAATGGTGGGAATGCAACCCTTTTGCGCGGGCAAGCCTTGTGCGCCGCTTCATGTACACTACATTCGAACACCAAGGTCGCCTGATGAGTTGTCAGACCTTGGCTGATCCGATGACTTGAATGCTGCACGAGGTGAGATGCGTCGCTGCTGCATGAGTGTGCCCCATCTTCACTTCAGCTGCGCGCTCTGAATGGTTGCCTTTTGCGTATCTCCGAGGTCGTGCTCCGGACGACGTGTTGCTTTAGGGTCGTCATTGGGTCCAAAGCCTGCTTTGCTGTAATGAATTTGACGTATTCTGGTTTCTTTCAACGAAGCTTCCAATCGCCACGGAACTGAGCGCCAATCAAGTCGACCCCAAAGATCGAAGACAAATGATACCGTCCAATTATTTGCTACATAAGCCAAGACCAATCCTTGTCGTCTAGTTGGTATTTTTTCGTCTATCTATTGGCCGGGGCCCTCATGACCCGAGCATTTGCTGCAATGCATTCACTCTATAGCTCTCGCTCCTCTCTACCAGCTCTTCATGACGGCCTTTCTCGATCACTCTGCCACCTTCCACCACAAAAATGACGTCTGCTTTGCGCACAGTATGCAGTCGGTGTGTGATGGCAATGACCGTGATGCCCCGGGCTGCCCTCTCAAGGCCTTCTTGAAGCGCTTTCTCGCTTTCGGCATCTAGAGCACTTGTGCTTTCGTCCAACAGCAGCAACTGTGGCTTCCGCACGAGGGCTCGAGCAATTGCCAGTCTCTGTCGCTGCCCTCCTGATAGGCGAGAGCCATTGGGACCACACTCCGTGTTGTAGCCGTCTGGAAGGGCCGTGATCGTGTCGTGCATATTCGCGAGACGGCACGCCTCTTCAATCTCTTCGTCGCTCGCAGTTTGATGAGGCCTGGCACCCAATCCGACGTTGAACTTGATCGAGCCGTCGAACAAGGCACAGTCCTGTGGGACTACTGCGATGCAATCACGAAAGTCGGTTCCTTCGCGTGAACATATGTCAAAACCGTTTATTTCGACTGTCCCCCCAGAAGGTTTGTACATTCTTTGAACCAGAGAAAGAATGGTGGACTTGCCAGCTCCCGACGGCCCGACGAGACCGCAGAATTGCCCACTTTGGATAGTGAATGACATATTCTGAACGATCGGCACGTGCGGTCGGGCAGGGTAAGAGAAGGACACATCTCTGAACGTGACTGTGGCACCATGATTTGTAGACCCTGACTTCAGTCCTGCATCTGCCACGGCCTCAACGTCCTTCTCTTCTGCAGGCAGGGCCAAGAGCTCGGAATCTTTGCGACCCAAGTCCTTCGAGGATCCTCGATCAACGAGACTGAGAATTCGGGAACCTGCTTCGCGTGCACGCGAAACTTCAGGCGCGAGACTGAACATGTTACCCCAGAGCTGGGCGCTCACAAGCATTGAAACGAGGATAGTAAAGAACTCGGTAGGGCCATATTCACCGTTGGTGATTCTCGTTGATCCCCACCAATAGACAAAGGCATAAATGAGGTTGCTCGTCCCGTAGGATATGGCAAACCAAATGTTGGCCCACGCCGTGCCGGCCGGCATTGCCTTTTGAGGCACCTTCAAGGTCCGGCGATAGTTCCCCAGGACTTCCTGCTCCACTGAAAGGGAGGTGACGGTCTTGAAGGCGTTCACTGCCTCGACGGTTATGCCAATTGCATCGCTAAAAGCTGCGGCGTGTTTGCGCTCGAATCTTGTCAGTGCTCGAAGTTGAAGGATACCGGACCCTAGAAGAATGGGCACGGTGACAAGACAGACAATCGCAATCTTCCATGCCAGGATGTGGGAGACAGTGATGGCCACCACAAAGTTCACGATGATGGAGAAACATGTTCCAATGATGGAACCGCTGAAGCCACCAATAGCAGCAGCATCAGCTGTGATGATTGAAAGCAAGGACGCAGGAGTGCGACCACCAGCCTCATGCCAATCCAATCCTTGCTCGTAGAGGGAGCGGAAGCAGAGAACCCGAATTTTGTAGAGGAGTTTCTCGGAAACGTATCCAAAAGAGCTCCAGCTCGTCGAGTTGGCAAGAAGCTCGACGAAGGCTAGCATCAGGAACATGCCGCCAAAGAAGCTACCTGCCTGACGAATATCGTTGGGCGGATTGCAAGGACTCAGCCGGCCGACGGTGTGACCAAAGATAAGGCCAGATCCTGTGTAAGCCGCACCCACGATGGTCCCTGCAGCGACCGCTAACAACAGCCATGCTAAGTTGGGCCGAACCATCCGGCTAAGATCTTTGATGACTCGGCAGCCGGTTTTGTTCTGGTCGAAGGCTGTAGCATCCCTTGAAACAACCTCTTGTTGTCCTGCCGCCTCGACTGGAGTCTCTGGAGTCGTAGCTTTTGCTATCTTTTCCTCCAATAAAGAATCCTTCTCTACAACAGTCGTCTCTGGATCAGATAAAGCAGTACTGGTTATTGATGGGGCGTCTTCGCTGCGGGACGACTCAATATTCTGCAGTCGTACCATTCCTGCATAGGAACCGTTGAGTGCCATGAGCTGTAAATGAGATCCCTGCTCTACGACTTCTCCATTCGTCATGACAATGATATTGTCAGCATTTTTTATGGTAGACAGCCTGTGAGCAATCGCAATGACTGTGCGGCCCTTTGTGACAGATTCAAGAGCTAGCTGAATACGATGCTCGCTGGCGCTGTCCAAGGAGGCTGTGGCTTCGTCGAGAATTAAAATCTTTGGGTCACGGACGAGAGCACGAGCGAGGGCAATCCTCTGCCGCTGTCCGCCACTGACAAGCTTGCCCCCGACTCCAACCTCGGTACCGTATCCAGATTGGAGGCCGTCTATGAAAGATGACGCATCGGCGAGAGAGGCGGCGTCGCGTATTAATTGTACGAGATCGACCATGTCCTGCCCAAAGCTTTCAGCAAGAGAACTGAGCTGGCCGCCCGATCTGAGATCCCTAGCTAAGGAAGCTAGCTCTGGTCCAAGAACGACAGATCGAAAGCGCTCGTGCGCTGGCCAGGGTGAGTTGACAATACCAAGAGCAATGTTCTCAAGAATGGAGCGGTCGAGAAGTGAAGGCTCCTGCTGGACCAGACTCATGAAACTGCGCAGGTTTTTCACGTTCAGATTGCGCAAGTCGTGATCGTCTAGCGCCACAGTGCCTTCTGTTGGATCGTAGATCCTTGAAGTGAGCCCAGCCACGGTCGACTTTCCGCTCCCAGACAATCCGACGAGGGCCGTGTGCTTGCCGGCCGGGCAGTTGAAGGAGACATTCTTCAACACTGTGCGATCAGGCCGAGAAGCGTAGGCGAACGAGACCCCGCGGAATTCTACAGAGCCATCGATGCTCGTAGGAAGCTTTTCGCCAGAGTCTGACTGTGAATCAATAGCGGAATGCGTCTCCATGTCCGCTTGCAGCTTCTGAAAAGATGCGGATGCGGCCCCGATTATGGGGAGCAGGGGCGCGATAGAGCCCAGGATGACACAAGCTGGGTTGCTTTGTCAGTACGTAATGCTCATTGGGTTGTAGGCTCTTGAAAACCACATACCGTCTACCAGCAGGAATATCACGGTGTAGGTTCTTCCCACAGACGCTCCGTCGCCACCCGTCTCGACACCATCAGCGATCCTCCTACTTCCTTGCCAAAATGCAAGACCATTGGCTGCGAAAGCAATGAAATAGAGTGTTCCGGCTTGCAGGGCAGCCGTCACTGCCTTTTTTATACCTTCCTTCTTCGCACTCATCATGCTCGATGCGAATCTGGCTTCGAGGCGTGGGCCAGCCCCGAATGCATGCACGACCGAGATGTGGGATAACGCCTCTTGCGCAATAGACGATGCGGCGGCAATTGCGTCGGACATGCGACTCGTATACTTTTGAGTGAATACACTGGAGACCGCAACCATCAGGAAGAATGCAGGAATGAGAGAGAGGAGTATTGCTGCCAGTATATGATCACGGGAAAATGCGACGGCGTATGACGACAAGAAGAAAGATGTGACGGCGATGCATATTCCCACCTTCTCGGATGTTCCTGCCTGAATGATTTGGATATCAGCGTTCAATCGCGACGTGAGCTCGCCAGCTTGGCGTTTGTCGTAGAAAGCAGCGTCTTTGCGCAGGAGGGTCTGAAAATAGCGATCTCGAATTCGGGCCTCGAGGCGCCGACTGAAGATACTCCATGACACAATGTAGAGATAGATGACAATGAAGTTGGCAATGGCAATGTAAACCAAAAGGAGGATCTTTCTGTTGACATCTGACTGAATTTGGCCGGTTCCTCTGGAGGAACGGACATCGCAGGTTGCTTCGTTGAGGTTATCAAGTACCTGACCAAAAAGAACCCCCATGAGTGGAAACGGCACACCCGCACCACACGCACACAGAGTCCCGAATATCAGCAATGATACGTCGATCCATGTTGGGTTTGCGTAGAAGAGCAGTTGGAAGTAGCTGAAGAACTACGAGCCTGCGCGTTAGCTGCTGACGGTGGTGGATTTATAGGTCGGGCACTTTAGTAGCAAATGACTGAGCACTCTCGTGGAACGATGAGTCGAGGAAAGGCAAGACGTACCTTGCGTCGAGTCTGCGGCGGTACAATGGCAACAGCTGGAGGTTTAGCTGTCTCAGGCTGGGGTTCTGTCGACTGAGCCAGCTCTGTGCCATTGACTTTCTCCTGCGCGGCCATCATGTGACTGGGATCGAAGTGGCCGCTCTCTGACGGAACGCCTTGCCTTCAGATCGATTCTCTGGCTGGCTCCGAGTGACAGCGAAGATACTTGGGGGGGGGGGGGGGGGGGGGGGCAGCAGCATAAGCGGCCTCGCAAAGGACGACGCGGGCCAGTACAACGGTAAACGTTGACGCGGAAGATGGTGGCAACGGTCGAGGTGTCTCTGGTCTTCTACACATCCGTTCACGGTCCGATGCGTTCTATTGGAGATACCGGACCTCCAACAACATTCAAACTTGGAGCTCTGGCCTTTTTCGCGGTCGACACTCTGCAATTCGCACTGACCCTCTTCTGACATGGAATTGGACAACACCAAGTCTTGTGTGACGCGTGAGAAAGCCTTGGCTGAAGAATTATTTCCTTTGATCCACACAGCATGCATGGTCCAGCCACTTTGCCAATCAATATTCGTTCTAAAGGCCAAACAGCCATTGAGTGGTCGTTCTTCGACCCATTTTTGTCGAGACCAACTACTTACAGGCAAGCGATTCAAGACAGCCTTGCAGTGCGGACACCGGCGAAGCCGCTCAATCCGTTGCTTGGCCGAGCAATCCCATCAAGGGCTAGCCTCGACCTCCGGGCTTCTACATCGTGCAAGAGCCTGGCTTGGGGACTTGTATCGGTACATGGCGCGACACGGGAAGGGGAGTGTGCGGTCTCGCTCCCTCTGGCCGGCCAACCAAACCCACCTCGGAGGGGCCTGGAGCTCGGAGACATGGGAGTGCTGCAAGTGATGGCTCCCATGGCTCAGAGAATGATCGGCATGGCGAATGATGCGTACGTTATTGACCAAACTCTCGGAGCCCAGCAAGAAGAGAAGCTTGAGGCTAGGTGGACCGCCAATTCACCTGGATGCGGTGTGTGTGCACACAGGTCCATACCGGGAAACAAAGGTTCCTGTCACGCAGGGGTCCGTCCGTCCGGTGGGCGTTCTCCTCAGATCAGATAATTTTTTCTGGACGGGCGTGTGTGGTATATGCATGTGTGGGTTTTTTGCTTGGAATTTTGGCAGGGGCGTGTGCCGAGCAAAACGCCCCGCCGGCTCATTGGGTGTCTTACCTTGCGTAAAGTAAGTACTTAGCCACCACACCAAAACGCCTTCGCTTAAAGCCAACCCTTTCGAGAATGCTTTCAGCCAACCACGTCACATGCAGCGATCTGATAAGCCGGGATTGGCCACACCCGGATTGCGCAAGCTACAATATTGTATGTAATCTTCTGGTGCAAGGTCCACCCGCCTTCACCACCGTATAATTCATACGCGGCGCGTCATGCCTCACGAGAACCCTAACACCATTGCGGACGCCGTCGGCAGCTCCCTGTCTTGGGCGATTGCCGAGCACACACCCGACGGCCGAGGATGGCCAGCCGGGCTCAAAAATTAGATGCAAGGTCTTGTTCCCTGCGCCAGCCAAGGAAGAACGATGAGCGAGTTGGCAAAATTACCTCACTTTTTTATTTCCCTTTATTCTTCCTTGATCACGAGAACCCGACATCGGAGATCACGTACAGGGAGCATGGCAGTAGTTTGATCGATTGACTGGCACAAACGCTTCAAAATCAGCCTGACCCCGGGAAAGGCATCGGCGACGTCGCTTGTCCCAGGGTTCACTTATCAATCAGACATCAGAAGCAGCACCCCTGCTCCGCCACATGACGCTATTGTAGTTTCCCTTTCCTGTGCTTGACACTGTGACTGCCCGCTAGTTTTTTGCTCGAAATACTGTGTTACAAACCAGCGCTTCAGGCTGCGCACTCTCGAGTCGACCGTTCCCTATGTGGCCCATTCACGCGAACATTCGAGTGATCAGCGTCCAACGACTTTTTCAATGCACCACAGCCACGGCTCAAATTTCGGTCTCCACGTGTGGTCCCAAAGTCGTTCGCCCGTACCAGCGTCTGCGTATCCGGGCAACCCAAATTTCACGTCGACCGAGTCTGGCGGGATTGACTCCTGATTCTAGAACTAACCGGGTCTTTCGTCCACACCCGTCTGCCATTGCCATTCCACAGAAACGATCACTTTCCAGAATGGCCTCGTCGTCGGATGCGGTGGCCGCGCCCACCGTTAGGGTCTTCATCGCTGGTGGATCTTACGCAGGCCTGTCCACTGCGGTCAATCTGCTCGATCTAGGTAAAGGCTTGTCACCACGCATGCTGCAGGGCAAAAAATATGAGCACCATGCCAACCTTCCCGCCGTAAATTGGGCGATCACCATTGTGGATGAAAGAGATGGCTTTTGTAAGACGCTCATGACTTCCAGAAACAACACGAAGAAGAGCAAGACGGAAATGTATTTCCTTTCTTTTCTTTCTGACCATTTGTATTAGTTCATTTAATTGGCTCTCCTCTTGCTTTGGCAGACGCCGAGTACGCCAAGAAGGCCTGGGTCAAGTACCAAGACCTGCCGTGCCTGCATACTCCCCAGGTTCGGGTGATTCAGGGCTCCGTGACCAGCGTGAATTGCGAAGCAAAGACGGCGACCACTGTTGACGCTGCCACCAAAGTGGCCACAACCCACGAGTATGACTATTTCGTTGCCGCTACCGGTCTTCGGAGGGCCTGGCCTGTCGTGCCTCAATCCTTGACGAGGAAACAGTACCTTATCGAAGCCGGAGACCACATCCACGCCGTTGTCAATGCCCATCACGGCGTTGTTGTCGTCGGAGGGGGCGCGGTTGGCATCGAAATGGCGGCCGAGCTCAAGATGGTCAAGCCCAACGTGAAAGTTGTCCTCGTCCATTCAAGAGACAAGCTATTGTCGGCAGAGGCCCTCTCTGACGAATGCAAGGACAAAGCTCTTGAGTTGTTGAGGGAGACCGGTGTGGATGTGCTGATGAACCACCGGCTCGCGGCTTCTCAGAAAGTTGACACGACGGACGGGTCATCCAAATACGAGCTCACATTTACCAACGGGCACAAAATGGTTGCTAGTGAGGTGATTATGGCGCTCTCGCAAAGCAGAACGACTTCCACCTATTTGCCGTCATCCGCAATCGACGAAGAGGGCTTCGTCAAGATTCAACCTAGGTTCGTTGACTCACTTCTTTTGCTTTGCATCGCCCCCTTGACCAAGCGAACATATCTGATCTCCACAGTGCTGTCTTCTCCCCCGGAACTCCCAATGCCAGATTCCATCTGTGCGCCGGCGATCTTACAAAATGGTCCGGCATCAAGAGATGCGGATGGGCCATGCACAGCGGCCACTTCGTGGCCCAAAACATCCACAAACTTGTCACACAAGAGCAGACAGGCCAAGAAACCAAGCTCGAGGAATTCGATGAGGTGGCCCCCATGATTGGGCTGGCAGTTGGTAAGAAGGCCGTGGCCTCTGGTCCAGACGGCACGGTATCTGGAGAAGAGACCATGCAAGCCTACTTTAGGGATGATCTCGGATTCACGAGTGAGTTGCTTCCCTCCTCCATTCCTGGAAAAAAATCGTGTCTGATAACATCTTTGCCTCCTGCCAGTTTGTTGGGACTGGATGGGTCTAGGCGGCCGAAAGAAGGAAGAATTGTCCGCTGTTTAGGCGGATGGTGGGGTGACAATGTGGTGCAAAGGTTCAACCTGTGCCAGTGTTGAAGCCAATTCTTCAACAAGCATTAGAATATCAGTGTTGGGAAAAAGGCCGGCAAAATCACAGCAACATGGTACTTGGTACATCCATTCGATCGAGAGCTTGGGAAGGAGCTACCCAACCCTCTTACATGCATGCGTAAGGAATGAATCTGTTGGTACGACGAGACGGGCGTAAAGTGCCTGTAGGTCGGACTCCCGCGTGGACTCCTGCGTGATGCTTCTCATTCGACAACTAAATGACATTACCTTGTACTTGTTTTATATTTTTGACATTGATGTCCCGCCATGCAGCAACTGCAACAACAGCCAGCGCCAGCACGGCGGTGCCACCTATGAGCATCGCCCTCTGACCATCTCCGTACGCTTTTTGGATTGCAATGCGCGTCGGACTGCCCATTGGATAAGACAGCTGCACGTCCAACCGACCATAGATGTCCGTGAAGTTGCGCATCGCCGACTCGGGAAGATACTCTCTCAGCTTTTCCGAAAATACCGCTTGCCATATCGCGGCAGACACGGTCAGGCCGACAGCGGCCCCGATAGCAGCAAACATGGACTCGACGGCTAGTATCACAGCGACGTACTGGTGCGATGCGGCAGCCATGACGGCAGTCTGCTCAGTAATGACGAGTGTGCCGCCAGCGATGGCGATGAACACCTGACACATGATGATGTATGAGATGTTGACGTCTGGCTGACGAAATTTGATCATGAGCCCGACGCCAAGGATCAATAGAGGAAGACCAAAATACAGCGCGAGCCACTTGAACTTGCCGGTTCTGCGGATCAGAAGGCCGACCACGATAGCCCAGATGCAGCAACCGATGCTGTATATGTTGCCGACGTAGCTCGCTTGAGCCACCGACAGGCCGTTGACGACCTGCAGAAATGACAGGAAGTACGAATCCCACGTGAAGAAACTAGCGAATGAAACAGCAGCCAGAGTGCAGGCTCCTAATACAGTGCGGTCCGAAAGCAGTGCGTACGGGATGAATTTGACGGGTGCGTAGAAATGCTCCCAGGTTGCAAACGCAACGAGAAGAAGGATGCCAGTCACTAGAAAACCGATGATGAGGGAGGATCGCCAGCCTTCGGGCTCGCGACTATAGCATTCAAAGGGTAGCAGGAAAAACGCCAGGCCCGTAGACAAGAGACCCAAGCCGACCATGTCGAATTCTTGAGCATAATGCACAATGGTCTCCCAGAGAGATCGCGTAACGGCTCGGTCAGTAATCAGGCCTTTCTGTCTAGCCTTTTGGTTATTCTGCATGAAGAGTCCGAATAGGGGGAGGGTGATGCATGGGGTGAGAATGGCAAAGACGCCAAAGCCCCAGCGGAAGCCAGGGCCGTTGAGAAACATCTGTGAGAGGGGCCCAGAGATCCACGCCGTGATGATGTACGGTGAGCTCGCGTATGCAAACATGAGGCCACGGTTCTGCAGCGACGAGGTGTCCGCGACGAAAATGCTCAAACAGTACTCGAGGCCGTTGTAGCCCACCCAGTAGAAGACCTGGGCGGCCGCGTACATGTCGACGCTCTGGCATGTCGCCATGACAATCAGGCCAACAGTGGTGAGCGCAACGGACAACAAATAGCCCTGCGGCCGGCCAAAGACGTCGAGAATCTTGGCGAGGGTGAGCTTGAAGACGCCGCCGACGATGTTGCTAACAATGTTGACGGTCGGGGTGAGGGAGTGCTTCTTGAAGGCAGACGTGACCCATGGCGTGAGGTTCGATGTCGTTCCCTGCTGAAGCGAGTTGAGGAAGTAGATGATCCATATCAAGACGTAGGCAACTTTGAGAGCTGTCGTTGTCCATACGGATGTGATGGCTTCGATTTGCTGCACTCCCTCCTGCGCGTTCTGGTCCTCGGATTGACTGTCCTCACTGGTGGAGTCTGTCTCCTCTGCACCAGATTGGTTACGAAGCAGGGCCTCGCCTTCGGTAGCGTCCGTATTGCTGCTGTTCTCGATGCTGCCATATCCAGCACCGCAGTCTCGTTGTGCTTTGAGTAAATCGGTAGCTTTGTGAGACATCGCCTCGGTGACACCTTCAGAGTGAGACGTCCCTCCTAGCAGGCCTTGAACGGTGGAAAACCAGAGCCAGTAGCAGGTATTTCGTTGGTGTGGGTGTGTGGCTCGTGTGAGCCAAAATCACGATCACAAGCAGTGGCGGAGAAACAGGACTTCTGATAGGCAGAACGTTTAAAAAGGCTGCCCGAACAGACAGGAGGGGATCCAAGAAACTGGCGTTGAGTGATACAGGCTCCCTAGCGATTTGAGTTATTTACTGCCACACGATTGAATCGATTATCTGGTCTCGGGCGAGAAGGAGAGGGGAGGCGGGCGGCCTGGGCAGCTGCAATCGTGGCGGCAGACAGAACGATCGTTCCAGGGGAAATGGGCCAGGATCCTGCAGCCAGAACACTGCTGGGCGCTACGGGGCCGCACGTGAGTCCTCCGACGGACAGCTGACGGCATTGGTAGCTAGACGGGGCTCGGGTAAACTGGATAAACAACGATCTCGGGTTTCTCTCAACAGGTCTTGTTTCAGCTCAGTGCTCTGTTCCTGGCTGCTTCTGAAGCGGAGCAGCTCCCTCGCAGAGACGAACTAAGTACGCTTTACTTCGGTCAAGTCCCTTTACTTGCTGCTGCGCACCTATATACATCAGTACCAATGAGGTAATCTGTGGATTCATACGAGGCTTGATGCATGAAATAATGTACGTAAGGACCTGCAAAAGCAAGATCCCCGCGCCACCATGCGTGGCATCGGTGGTGTGGCCTAACGGGGGAACCATTAGAGTTATCTGATCCGCTCGACCCTGCAGCCTTGGCCACGACGAAGTTTCATGCACTGAGAAAGAAATTGGAATGTACTTAGATTGGGGAGGGGAGGGGAGGGGCGATCAGGCGGCACGCCAGCAGCCTCCTCGAAGCCTCAAGATCGTCTTTGGCGCAGCTCGTAGCCGCGGTACCACGTACTGTACAGAACCGCGGACGAGGTCAGCATCAACCCTGTTCTGCTACAGCCGCGACCGAAGTTGAGGCGGTGGGCGCTGCCAAGGGACGACGGCCAAGGGCCCACCGTTGCGAGTAAGTAAACACGCAGACCACGATTTCCGATCATATAGACCTAGACTAAACCCAAAGCGGCAGAGGTACTTTTCCTTAGACCTTATTAGTAAAAATATATCCTAGATTTATATCATAGGTTATGTGCATATAGTTAATTTAAATACGTTTTTTTTTGCTTTTATTAAGGCTATTATATTACTAAATTATACTATATAACTAGGTAATTAGTCTTTAAAAAATAATTACTTTATATAAATAAAGGACTTAATTTAATACTATAATTTAGTATATATAAAAGTACTTACTCTCCTTAAAAATATAGCTTACTATTTAAAACTATTTAAGGCTATTATATTAGTTAAGAGGTTACTTAGTAATAATAAGGTTAGTATTATTATATTATTAATATTATTTAAGTAATTTATATAAGCTTAATAATATTAAAAAGCTATAATATTATTACTTAAAGC
>AZGY01000010.1:773876-795266 GCA_001636675.1 Moelleriella libera RCEF 2490 | reverse complement strand
TATAAAACCCTTAAGATATTAATAATTAAGTATAATATTATATATATTATTAAAATATATATATTAGCACTTTATAGTAAATATTAGTTTAATATAAGGCATTAACTATGTTTTTAAAGCTATAATTAATGCATAGGTAGCGTTATTATATAGCGGTAATATTCTATAGCTATAATATTATATAGCCTTATTAAATAGCCTTATTGCGTGGCTACGTTATTTATAATGCGTTAAGTACCTCGTGATTAATGCATATAAAAATCTAGGATATATTTTTACTAATAAGGTCTAAGGAAAAGTACTTTTACTACTTTGGGTTTAGTCTAAGTCTATATAATTAGAAATTATAGTCTACGTGTTTACTTACTCCACTATTGCGGCTTTTACGGCTTCTAGTGGGGGAGTAAGTAAACACGCAGACCACGATTTCTAATTATATAAACCTAGACTAAACCTAAAGCGGTAGAGGTACTTTTCCTTAGACTTTATTAGTAAAAATATATCTTAGATTTTCACGTGCATAATCACGAGATCGCGAACAACGGGGCCGCGCGACTAGGCCGTCCAATGAGGCCGCCGCACAACGAGGCCACAGAACATCGCCGCCGCACAACAAGGCCACAGAACATCGCCGCCGCACAACAAGGCCAACAGAACATCGCCGCCGCACAACGAGGCCAACAGAACATCGCCGCCGCACAACAACGCTGCGCTACCTGTGCATTAAGTAGCCCCTTGGCCGGCACAACAGCCTCAAATGGTTCCAAATAGCAGGCCATATCTTCAAGGAGGGCAGGTTCCTTTATATACGCCAAATTATAGTGCCAGGCCAAGTCCCTTATCTTCTCAGAGCAGCTGTTTTCCAAAGCCAGCCACCTAGTTATGTGGCACAATCCAGCGGCACAGCGGCCTCAAAAACGCATTCAAATCGACTATGTGCACATCACATAATGGAAATCTAGGATGTACTTTTACTAGCAAAGTCTAAGGAAAAGTACCTTTACCGCTTTGGGTTTAGTCTGGGTCTGTATGATCGGAAATCGTGGTCTGCGTGTTTACTTACTCCTGGTGGGGGGTCCCGTTCCGGCACTTGTAGCGGTACTTGAGCAGGATACAGTGAAGGGGGGGGGGGGGCCGCGATAAATGGCCCATGAGGGGGACATCACGGTCCTTCACGCCATCATGTCCGCGTTGACGTCGGACATCACGGTCCTTCACGCCATCATGTCCGCGTTGACGTCGCAAACTAACCTCCATTTCCAGAGCACCAGCCCCCGGGAAAAAGTCTGATCTTTCCAGGCTAAGCAGGCCTCGGCCATGCCCGCGTGCCCACGGGTCTCAAGCATACCACTTCACTACCCGCGTCCGCTGGGCTCCGCGAGAGCACACGCCGCAAAGTCTAGACTGGTCGTGGGAAAGAATGGTTTAGTGTAGATTTTGCCGGCAGAATCACTTGTGAACTTGAGACTTGGTGACCTTTCTCTTCAATCTTTCTCGCTGTCTCGCTGCAATTCCGTTCCACTCTTGTAGGAGTATTTTGCAATTAGGGACTGTTCAGCATTCCACTCCTCGACAGTCTCTCAAGAAACGGACTTGAAAATGACAAGTTCTTCGTCCCTGCAACTCTCGTCTCTTCCCGAGACCGAGAGGGTCCTGCAGCTCCCCTATCCATACTTCACCGAGTTCACGGTCCGCAAAACAGATTCGCCGCTCTCCACCAGGGACATTCGGTTTTATCAGATCCAGGAGCGCCACGGATCATCAAAGCATCAGCTGCCAGCGTCGCTGCAAAACGACGGCCTCTTCTTTACCGAACCATCTGCCCTGAGGTCTGTTGAGCTCCCCTCCGACTCAAACAATAGTGCATGGGCGAGAGCCAGACGTTCGCCATACTCTGTCGTCTCGTGGGACAGCAAGAACAATGATGCCACTCCAACTCTGGCACAAGCTTGGCTGCTGCTGTACGTCCTCTTCACCATTCAGCCCGAAATGGAGGTGCTGCGTCTGGAGCTCGTCGGCGTCAATGCAGCAAAATTGGGCGCCCAGCTGAAAGACGTGCTGTTGGCGGTCGACCATCCACTGCCGCCCAGAAGGAAGCGCGCAAAACCCGCGGCAGCAGACACACATGAAGTCGTGGCGTTGCGAAGCACTTTCTGGCAAGGAGCCGGTTCACCTTTCGGCCCTCGACCAGTTTGGTGTCCTTCTGAGTCACCAATTTCTTTCCTCGGATCTGCCCAGCCATTGTCGTCGTACCCCCTTGCCCCTGTCGAGCATACAATATCCTTCCTGTCCGCAGGTGATCCGCAAGATCCCGAAAGATCACAGCAGGCATTCCATCCCATAAGGCCGGCCAAACCTGCCCCTGGCGCAGTGGTATACAGCCGATGGATCCCACATCTCAGGGAGACTTTTTCCATGGTGTCACTGGATTATCAAAACGAAGAACACCTCAAGTTGTTCCACAGTTGGCAAAACGATCCGCGTGTTTCCCAAGGATGGAACGAGACCGGCACAATTGACCAGCATCGAGAATATCTGCGCAACGTCCACGAGGATCCTCACCAAGTTGCCGTCTTGGCCAAATGGAACGATACTTTCTTCGCTTATTTTGAAGTGTACTGGGCAAAGGCGAGCAATAATATTGATCCTGTTCTAGGCCTTTGGACAGCTGCTGACAGACTTCTCGCAGGAGGATCGCCTGGGTGGCTACTACAATGCGGGCGATTTTGATCGCGGAAGGCACTCCCTGGTCGGCGATGTTCGATTCCGTGGCCCTCATCGTGTGACAGCCTGGTGGAGCAGCTTGATGCACTATCTCTTCCTCGACGACCCGCGGACTATGGATGTCGTAGGCGAGCCGAAGAACACCAACTCGACCGTCATCATGTACGACTTTGTCCACGGTTTCGGTGTTGAACACTTTGTGGATCTTCCACACAAGCGGAGCGCCTGTGTCCGTTGTCCACGCGGCCGATTCTTCCAGTTATGCCCGCTGGCGGAAAGTGAGAAAAACGTTGGCGGATTGCGAATAGGGCTGGTCCCAAAGCTATAGTCGAACCGACCGGATGACGAGCGGAGCCAACCGAGTGGTTCATGCGATCAGACCATTGTTATTCCCAAGACATGGGGATATCTCGATCGTCGGTAAGCCCGCAATTGGCTGCACGGTGTACTATTGATGCCAACAGTAAAAAATCTGTATATGTTTCGCGGAGAAAGCTCTTGAGAAAATGCGGGTCATTATGGCGTGACTATCTCGGCTGTAAGATCGGATCTTGCGGCACGCGGCTATCTTTGCTGCAGGCCCCTTTCAATCTATTACATGAGACGGTTTTCAATAGGACAAGATGGATTTTCAATCAAGAGAAGTTGAAATTCGCGAGCTCTTTCATCCAGGAAGCAGCTGGTGAAGAACTGTAGAGCTCAAAGCTTTGGTCAGCCGTTCGGCGGGGGCCTCATCTTGTAGATGGGTATGACATAAAGTGGAAAGCTACATGTGCTTCGTAGAACGACACTTCTCCGAGCATACCGACCTGCGCCTCTCAGGGCTACAGTGGTTTTTACAATTGCCAGGGGCTACGCGCAGGACAGAATGTGGCTTGACGGATGTTGCCAGCCTCTTGAGCAATCTCAGCAATCTTGACAACGCGCCCCCTCAACCTCAGTAGCCTTCCCACATTAAAAGAGAACGTCACCTGAGCACGTTTAGGTGCTTCTCATAGTTTGGGTGCCTGCACCGTCTTCGCCAGTATTTCGTTGCCGAGTTTTGCCATCTCGAATTTCCTCACCTTGCCACTGCCGGTCAATGGCACTGCGGACGGGACACCGTTCTGGCCAAGCCAGAACACGTGCGCCGGCGACTTATGCTTGCCCAATACTTCTCGCACCCAATCGCGCAGCTCGGCGTCCGTTGGTTGCGACCGGGCCTCCAACCTCTCGACAAAGGCACCAACGACCTCCCCATAATGCTTGTCCTGGAGGCCGACGACGATGGCGCGAGAGATGGCAGGGTGCGATATGAGCCGCTCTTCAATTTCGAGGGGATAGATGTTTTCTCCGCCTACATGTAGAGGTGGTCAGTAATTGCCGACGTGTACAGAGGGAAGCTGGGGTTTCCCCTCCTCTCCTTTACGCACCCCGAATGATGATGTCCTTGAACCTCCCCGTTATCGAACAGTACCCATTTTTGTCGAATACTGCCTCATCACCGGTATGCAGCCATAACACGCCGGCGCCGTCACGCACCATGGTCTCGTTTGTCTTCTCAGAGTTATTCCAGTAGCCGGCTTGCAACTGGTAACCCGCTATGCAGAGCTCGCCTCTGGAACCGACAGGGACAATATTGCCGTCGTGGTCGACAATCTTGGCGTGGGCATGTGGCATCAACGTGCCAACTGTTGCGAGTCTAGTGTTGAGGTCGTCGTCGGTAAAGGCGTTGAAGCAGGTCGGTGAGGCTTCCGTTAAGCCATAGCTGCTGGTGAACTCCGTCATACCAAACTTATTGACCAAGAGCTCC
The DNA here is from genome assembly GCA_001636675.1 of Moelleriella libera RCEF 2490. Taxonomy (NCBI): domain Eukaryota; kingdom Fungi; phylum Ascomycota; class Sordariomycetes; order Hypocreales; family Clavicipitaceae; genus Moelleriella; species Moelleriella libera. The sequence goes on along the minus strand of AZGY01000010.1, from coordinate 790,750 downwards.
ATCAAATATTTCGGCACGGGAGCTCCAGCAATTATGCCGGTGCGCAAGTTGTCGCAATTGAAGCCGGGGGGGAATCCAGCCTTGAACAGCGAATCGAACATGGCAGGGACGCCGTGAATGGCTGTGCAGGTCTCATCGGAGATGGCTCGCAGCGTCGAGTGGATGTCGAACACCTCAGCAGGGTACACGATCTTGCCACCATGAGTGACAATAGCCAAAAGGCCAAGGACAAGACCGAAGCAATGAAATAGTGGGGGCGGGCAACACAGGATGTCGTCGGGCGTGAGCCTCATTCTGTCACCAATGAAGCGAGAGTTGTTGACGAGATTGCTGCCGAACTTGTCAGTACTTTCTGTTGTCCATGCGTTGAGGGGCTCATAATGTCGAGCTTACTGGTGAGTGAGCATAGCGGCCTTTGGCAGGCCTGTAGTGCCGCTCGTGAATTGCAGATTGACCACCTGGTGCGGGAAGACTTTTCTCATGACGGTATGCAGCCTCCGCGAATCTTTGCGACTCCCCATTCTGACCAAGGCATCGTAGGTTTCGTAACTGCCTGATTCGCCTCGCAATATGATCACACTCGGTGCATTCTTTTCATTCCTCAATTCCGCGAGCAGGCTACGGTTGTCTAACCGGCCGATTTTTTGCGTAGTGAAGAATACTTTGCAATTGGAGAAGGTAAGTCCATAGAGAGCTTCAGTCGGGGTGTACGTATTGTTCAAGATGACAAGGATGGCGCCGATTTTAGCAACGGCGAAGAAGACAGCCGCGTATTGCTCGCAGTTGCCGGCCATAATGCCAACACGGTCTCCGATCCCAACGCCCATATCGAGCAACGATTTGGCAAGCAATGAACTTTGCTGGTTGAGCTCATTATACGTCCATCGAGCCCCGGTCCAGGGCATAACTAGACATTCTTTGGTGCCATGTTGGTACGTCTGCGCTTCGAGCAGCTCACCAAGAGTGAGGTCGACGAGAGGGGGATCGACGGGGCCATGAAGAATCGAGAGCCTTTCTGCGACAGGCTCTTGCGATCGAATGTCAGTGGTTACAAATTGTGTTGACATGGCAGCGGCGTTCTACAGTTCGACAGTTTCGTCGACGATTATGTGGTGAGTGGAGGCTGCAATCGAGTTCAAGTAGGATAACGCAAGTAAGTCTGACTACGAGTCACACCATTTTAGAGACGTGACGGGTGTGCCTATTCCTGACGACTCAAATGTCCGACCTCAAGGCTGACTTTTTGTCCAGCGCCTTATACATAATACGGAGGATATCGGGTCCACTGCTGGACGCCAGATGGGGTGCTTGCTGCAAAGCAATTGGAAATGTGTAGCCGGACTTCACAGTCTATTATGAGGGTCATGCTCAACCCGCAGCGCCTCCTAGGACAACCGTGCAGGGGATGCATGAGCGCGGCCAGAGAACGACGGCCGGCAGGGACGGCACACAGATGTCGTCAGAGCTGGGACCAGTCATGAACACAGCGGTGCTGGGCGACGCTGCACATGTCGAACGATGCTTGCTGCCCTTGCTTTTTCGTCATTGTTTGATCGGCGACAACTAGGTTAACTAGGTTCCTGAGCAAAGCTAGGAACTAACTAAGAGAAAGCAACGGCGGTTGCGGAGCTACTGTCCTGGTCTAGCCGGCCCAGAATGACAGTTGAAAATTTTTGTTACCAAAACCTGTCGATCGAAAATCCACTGTATCCCGCCGAAAGCCGAGAACGCGAGCACTGACTGGGTCACTGGCAACGAAAGACAAGGTCATGCCGTGTAAGTCATCTAATCTGATGATCTGATAAGATGGGGCAGACACCAAGCAAGCCATCATTGCGAGCGACCAATTAAGACTCGGGACTTCTCTCCACTGCAAAACGCCCGTTGCGTGAAGATTTCCCAGCGATGCGCGGTGGCTTTGACGCAGGCCGTGCCTCCACCTCAAATCTGCAAAAAGCTGACGCAAGAGCCATTAAGCGCGGACAGCTTAGCAGTGCATTAATCTCGCACTATAACGAGTAAGTAAACATGCAGTAACGGATTCTTGAACATGCAGTAATAACTAAGCCTAAAACAGAAGAAGTACCTTATTATATATTTTATATAAATAAGGGCTTTATTTATAATATTATTAGCTAAATTCGTAATTTATATATAATAAATATTAAGTATATATCCCTATAATATTAGTAAAATAGGAATTATTATAAGTAGTAATATAAGGTAGGTAAATATAAGACTTTATTATTTAAATTAAACTACCCCTTTTAAGCCTAAATTAAGCTTAATAAGGAAGAGAAAACCTATGACTTAAAAATCATATATCCCTCATATAATCACAGTTAGCTTAATTCCCTGCTTAGCTTAAGTGGCTTATAATTTTAAAGCTAAAGGAAATTTGGCCTTAATAAAGTACTTTAAATTATTAAAACAAAAAGTAAGGGCACTTAATTAACTATAAAGCAAATTACTAAGCAAATTAAGCATAAAAATCCTTTAATCTTAATTAGTAGGCTAGATATATTTTTCTTCTAATAAAAACTATAATTATCTAAATATTACGCTAGAATATTAATATAAGCGTTTTTAGAGCTTCTTAATTAAAATAATTATATTTTTTAGTGGGCTATTAATTATAATTCTTTTAGGAAGATTTAATAAGTCTTTTAGATTTATAAATTATTGCTTAAATAATAAAAAAGGAATCCAAAAGTATTACTAATAGATAATACTTATAAAATTAACCGCTTTAATATACTATTAATATAAGTCACTAGTATTATATTATTATAAATAAATTTTAGCATTTGCTTTAGCCTTATAGTATAAGAAGATATTAAGGCTTATATATAGTTTCTTATAAAGCTTAAAAAGGCATAAGAAAAGGCATAAATCCAAGCCCTAGGCATAATAATTATAGATTTTAAGACCACTCTTAAAATATTTTTTTAAGATATCTTTCTATATATATAATAATAGATTTATATATAATATATACTTAAGAATATTATCCTTAATATTAAGAAAAAATAGCGGGGAAGCCTTAAAGGCTATAAGATTATTAAGGGCAAAGGGGCTTAAAAAAAACGCAAAAAGGTAATTAAATAACCCGCTTTAAATAATAATAATAATAAAGTTAAATGCGGTTAACCTTTATAAATAAATAATAAAGAAAATAAATAGGCCAATACTATAGCTACCTAAGCGTTATAATTAATAGCTTCTAAGGCCTTTAAAAACACTATTAATAGTATTTATAATGCTTTTTTAGCTATTATATGGGCGCCTTATAAGGCTAATTTTTTTAAGAATTAGGATAAGCTTTACAAGACCTTTCTAAAGTAGGAAGGTAAGAAAAGCTATTATATTTTTTACTATATATTTAATATACTAATTCTAACTTTAGAAATTATTTTATATCTTAATAAATAGTACATCCTATAGCATAAATAATAGGCTAACTTTACTATTACTAAATATTTTAATTTTAATATTAAGGTTACCTTATGTATTAAAAGCTTATATTATAAGCTTAAGTAATGCTATAGGTATCCCTTTATTAACCTCTTTAAGCTTTATATAATAATTTAAGATATATGCCTAAATTATTAATAATATTATTATATATAATTTAATAAGGAATTCTTAAGCCAAAAAATAGCTTAAAATAAATTTAAGGTAATTTAGCCACTTATATTATATATAGGCTAAAAGATAATATAAAAAATTATTAAGTAGGTTAAGCTTGCCATTAAATTTATTACTAAATAGGCTTAAATAAGGCATATTATAGTAATATATATTAAAAGCTTTATAAAGTAATTTAAGCTTCCTTATTAATATATAATTATTACTATAATTAATAGTAATTAATTTATTAAAATAAGAGATATTTATTATTATTAATAGCTAAATATTATAATAATGTATTATAAGCTTTATTTATAGTGTTTTTAGTTAACTATATATTATAGCCTAAGGAAAAAGAGCTCTTAAAGATATATTATAAGCCTAACCTAAATATAATTTATTACTAAATTTAAGGATTAAATAAGGTAAAGCTATTCTTAGTAATAAAGTCTTATATAAGTAGAATATTAAGTATAAATAAAAGAGATAGGAATATAATTTAAGGGCTTATTTATAAGGTTTAAAATCTAAGGGCGCTAAAGGTATTATTAATTATATTATTAATTACTTTATTATTTATACTATTAATAGCCTTATTAATAACCTTATTAATAAGAGCCTAGACTAAGAAGGTAAAATAATAAGAAAAAGATTATAATACTATAAATATACACTTTTTTAAGCTTTAATTATAAGTCTTAAAGGTTATAGGCTTACTTAAAGCTTTTTAAGCCTTATAAAATATAATAATAATAGCTTTATTATAATAATAATACTAATTATAATATTATTAAATATTACCTTAGTTACCTTTATAGCCCTAAATAGCTTAAATTAATATATTACTTTTTTTAATAATATAAATATATTAGCTTATATTAAATTTTAATGCCTAGTTAAGTCCCTTACCCTTTTAAATTAAATTTTATTTACCTATAAGCTAATAGCTTATATAGCTTAATCTAGTAATATTATAATATTAATAAAGGTATATTTATATATATATAATAATAAAGACCTTAAAAAATTATTAAATATATCTTTATTAATAAGCTTAATAGGAATATATTTCTTCTATTTTAGGCTTAGTTATTACTATATGTTTAAGAATCTATTGCTATATGTTTACTTACTCCACTATGACATCGTTGCTGCCCGCCACCGTCCGCGGCTAATAACTATTAACGACAGCTCGAGGGAAACGTGTGACATCAGAGCGTCTCTAGCGCTTTTCCATATGATGCACAGAAGTTCTTCGATAATCAAACGTCAGGGCCAGGGATCCCCCGGGTGGAGAGGGGGGGCGTGGCTCTTGGAAAGCTGGGCAGAGGTATCGGGACGTAGTGAGCATGTGTAGCGGTACTTGGCCAATGAGGGGACGATGCGACGTCGCATCGCGCCTTCGTCCTGTGTCGCCCCTTCCCAGCGGAGTGGGAATTCGCCGGTCGAAATATCATCGCTCCGGCAGATTCCTTGGCAAAATTAACAGCGTCATGCGCCAAACGTGCCGACTCGACCGACAGCGTGACGAGGCCCTGGGCGCTCGCCAAGAAGGGCTGGCAGTAATGAGGCTATCTGCCCTCAGCATGACTTGCATTCATTTGTCCTTTACAGGCCGTCATCGAGAAGCGAGCTGCATTCAACAGGTGGTGAAAGAAATGAAGGCTTTACGCACACACGCCCTTGGGGGGCGCGGCACAAATCCTGAGACCGGGTTCGAATCGACTGACGTCAAAGAAATGAGCACTACCTTCCCAAGTCAGGCATTCCAAGTGTGCGGTCCGACAAAAGCTTGTGAATACACACACCCTTCTCGCAGCGGATCGGCAAGCCACTCCTGATAGCGCGGGCCAGCTCTTCCTTGGGCATCCCGAGTCTCGTCCAGAAGGAAAAAAAAACCCCCTCGTTGGGTGGATTTAGCTTCTACATACCGACCAGCACTCGCCCGTCTCGCCTCATTTCATCTTGCTATCCCACTATTGCGTATGGGTCTGTCTGAGCCCAGTCGCTCGAAAACACACCCCCGTGACAAAATACCGAGTACAGGGCGTCGAGCAGTCGACCCTGATGCCTTCTCGTGTCTACAAGTAGGGACGCCATGGCCCACACTCTGAGGGGCGCAAGAGTGACCTCCTATCCCAAACGCTCATGCACTGTAGTATGATACCTGTCTGCCATACTGCAAGCTCCCATCGGTCGAGGTGCGGAAAGCGGCTTTCCCCGAGTGTATGACCGGTGAGGCAGGCAGGAGAACCATTTGTCCTAGAAACAAAACAGGCACAGTCAACTTTGAGACTTCAGTAGCAGTCTAAATATTTGCCTAGCTTCTTCTTATAACATGATATGTTGAGGAGGGCTTTCACAAAGGTCAGAAATTTGCTGTCTTCTTTTCGCCCCCATTCGAACATGCATTCCCTCAGTAATGGTGAAAATGGAGAGACGACGACCTCGGTAAAGTCAGCACGCAAGAACTCCTTCGGTGGAAGCGTCTCACGCAAGAGAAGGCGTGTAGCGAACGACGATGACAATACTGAATGTGCGCTCAGCGACCAGGACCTGGATGAGATATGGGCATGGAACCAGGAGCTTCCACCCCTCATTGAACAATGTATGCACGACATCATAAGAGCGGTATCACAACGACAACCGGATGAGGTTGCTGTAGCATCGTGGGATGGCAGTCTCACCTACCGCGAGCTGGACAGCTTGTCTACACATCTTGCTGTCGAGCTGATGCGTCAAGGTGTCACTATCGGAGCCAGGATCCCGTTGTGTTTCGAAAAGTCCAAGTGGGCGGTCGTCTCCCTTCTTGGTGTCATGAAGACGGGAGCCACCTTTTCTCTCACTGATCCAAGTCAGCCCAAGGCGAGATTGCGTACCATCATAGAGCAAACGCACGCGCAAGTCCTTGTGACATCTGAAGCTCAAAAGACGCTGGGTTCCTCAATCGCGCAAGACTGTCGAATCACTGCGGTATCGGAGGAATATTTCCGCACCATCAGCTCGCCATCGGCGCAAGCCTTGCCGCAAGTTCCTGCTTCGGCGCCAATGTACATCATCTTCACATCGGGAAGCACCGGCAAGCCAAAAGGGGTGGTAATCTCCCACCAGAACTATATAAGCGGAGCAATGCCGCGAGCAGCAGCCGTCGGGTACAATGCGGACTCAAGATGTTTCGACTTTCCCTCGTATGCATTTGATGTCAGCATAGACTGCATGCTTTGCACTTTAGCCAAAGGGGGAACAATCTGCGTCCCTTCCGAAGCGGACAGAATCAATGACCTGAGTGGTGCCATACGTGATAGCAAAGCGAACATGGTGCACATGACACCCTCCGTTGCCAGGGTCTTGGATGAAGACATTATTCCCTCCTTGGACGTTTTGGGGTTGGGAGGGGAAGCCGTGTCCGCAAGCGATGCTGCTGCTTGGAGTCAGCAAACTAAACTCGTCATTGCTTACGGGCCATCAGAGTGCACCGTCGGCTGCACCATTAACAATACCTTGAATATCTCGACTGGCATCGGGCACGGTGTCGGTGGCGCGACGTGGATCACACACCCAGAAGATCACAATGTCTTGGTGCCCGTTGGCAAAGTGGGAGAGCTTCTCATCGAGGGACCAGTTGTCGGAATTGGCTACCTCGATGAGCCGGAGAAGACAGATGAGGTCTTCATCAGGAACCCGATTTGGCTCACCTCTGGACATGGGAAAATCTCTGGCCGTCATGGCCGGTTGTACAAGACGGGCGACCTGGTCCGATACGAGTCGAACAACCTTGGTGGTATCGAATTCGTCGGAAGGAAGGATCAACAGGTAAAGATCAGAGGTCAGCGAGTTGAGTTGACTGAGGTCGAGTATCATCTTCGCAACTGCTTGCCCCCAGGGATGAGAGTTGCAGCCGAGGTCATCAAGCCAGGAGGCAACGGTGCCCCGACTTTGGTCGCCTTCCTCGCCGAACCACGCTTGAACGACCAAGAATCAGAGGCAGATCAGTGCATAACGAAGCCCTCGGAACAGCTGGCCGCAGCACTGTCAACCGTGGATAAGAAAATGGGTGCCATGGTTCCAAGATACATGGTTCCCGCAGTTTTCGTCACCCTGACCACCATGCCTTCTCTGGTCTCCGGCAAGACGGATCGCAAGAAACTGAGAGAAGTTGCCGGGGCTATGCCGCGGCACCTTCTGTCAAGTGTTCCAGTTGACGGGCCTGAAGCAAACGAAGAGCCCCAAACGGAAGCAGAACAACAATTGGCAGAAGCATGGCGAAAAGTCATCGGAGCAGAGATCGAGATTTACAAAGGAAGCAATTTCCTCGGGATTGGCGGAGACTCTCTCCGAGCCATGCGACTTGTGGCGTTGGCAAGAGACTCCTACGGTCTGTCTCTGACTGTTGCTGATATCTTCAAGAGGCCCACGCTGGAGTCTATGGCAATAAAGGCTAAGGAAGCGTCTCAGTCGGATGCGACGCAGCGTCAAATTGAGCCATTCTCGCTGCTGAAAGACTGGACATCATCGTTGGCTCAAAAGGAGGTTGCGACGCTGTGTCATGTGACTATGGACTCGATCGAAGATGTCTATCCCTGCACTCCTTTACAAGAAGCGTTGATGGCGTTGTCGGCTAAGGTCAAGGAGGCCTACGTCGCTCAACGTGTTGTTGAGCTGCCCGACTTGGATGCCGCCAACCGGCTAATTGCTGCTTTTGATCTGGCTCAGAACGAATGCCACATCCTTCGCACCCGGGTCGTGCAGGTCCCTGGCCGTGGCTTGGTACAAGTCGTCGTCAAAGGAAATGCAGAGTGCTTTCGAGGATCGAGTCTGGGCGAGTATCTCACTGCCGATAGGAACAATGACATGGATCTCGGGAAACCGCTGGTCCGCTATGCATTGATTGACGACCAGAAGACCGGCAAATGCAGCTTTGTGTTGACTATGCACCATGCTCTCTACGACGGCTGGTGCATGCCACTCATCGTCGATCGAGTCAACAAGGCTTACAAGCAGAAGACGGTGAAACGCCCGGCGGAGTTCAAGCATTTCATCAAGTATCTTTGCGATTTGGACCGAAGCTCGTCGGAGAAGTACTGGAGAGAGCAGCTTCAGGGCGCCAATCGTCCGCAATTCCCACCACAACCTTTCCCGGGATATCAAGCCCGAGCAGACTCTCTTCTCGAAGAATATGTTTCGCTGGAGGGCCGGCCTCCATTGAATGTCACCGTCGCTACAGTGATTCGCGCCGCGTGGTCAATTGTGGCATCCCAATACAGCAACAACGAGGACGTTGTGTTTGGCGAAACGTTGACCGGCCGCAACGCGCCGATTACCGGCGCTGAGGAGATTGAAGGGCCCATGATCACGACTGTACCCTTTCGAGTCCAGGTCGATGCCGGGATGTCCATACCGGAATACTTACAGGCGATACAAGGGCAAGTCCTTGAACAGATTCCTCACGAGCACTATGGCCTTCAGCACATCCGACGCCTGAGTCCCGACGCATTCGAGGCGTGCGAGCTGAAGACTGGCCTTGTTCTTCACCCCAGCACTGCCAATGATCCGGCCCCAGTGGACAGCTCTCCTGCAAATCACCTGGTGCCTGCTGGCGACAGCGAAGCAGCGCAAGAGGCTCTGAAGTTCAACACCTACTCCCTGATGTTGGTGTGCTCCATTGACCCGAAAGGTTTTTTGATCATGGCCAGTTTTGACTCTAAGACGGTGGATCCAGCCATCATGCAGAGAGCCCTTGGTCAGATGAGACGGGTTGCTCAGCAGCTTTATCAAGCATCCAATGGTCTGGTGCGCGATATCACGTGTCTCGACTCTCACGACATGGATAAGATCAGGGAGCTTTCGCATTCGTCAAAGACGAGCGCGATTCTTCAAGGACAGAGCGACGTTCACTCGTGTTTCATTGTCAGCCCAAGGGACGTCAACAAGTTGCTACCATTCGGTGCAGTGGGAGAAGTCCTTGTGCGAGCGACTGCCTCAACCAGGTGGCCTCGAATAGATTCGCCGAGCTGGTACAATGGCCTCGGCGAAACTGCGACTGGACACGTAAAAGCTGACTTTTTCAAGTCTGGGATAATGGCAAGATTTGATGCTCAGGGACGCCTCCAGGCAGCGGAATCGATCTACAAGCAAGACGAGATCCGCGCAGCCGCGCCGGTCAAGCGTGTCTCGGCGACTTCGCGCCGCCAGCGAAAACTGCGGCAGCTCTGGGCCCGTGTCTTGCAAGTCCAGGAAGAGAACATCGGCCTCAATGACAACTTCTTTGTCCTGGGGGGTGATTCCATTGCGGCAATGAAACTTGTGTCGGAAGCGCGTGCTGAGGGGGTCAAGTTGCGCGTCGTACAGATGTTTGAGAAGCGGACTCTGTTCGACATGGCAAGTGTCATGGAAGAAGTATCGCCCGAAGCCATTGGTCAGGAGGAGCCCGTTGCTGCCTTTTCCCTCCTCGATGCCGACGAAGAAAGCGCCTTGCACTTTGTCGACTCCGTGGTTCGTCCGCGCCTTGCTGATCCGGAGCTCAAGATCACCAACGTGCTCCCGACGCGGCCTCTGCAGCAAGTCGCCGTGAAGGGGACCACTCAACTCCCGCGCTACTCGGCCAGATATGAGCTCATGTGTTTCGACGACGCCGTCGACAAATCTCATCTTAAGCGCGTCTGTCAAGAGCTCGTTGCTCGCAACGAAATATTGCGCACCGTCTTCATCGAACACGACGGCCGTGGATATGGTGTCGTGCTCGAGAGTCTACCCGTGGAGTTCGTCGAGTGCACTCAAGATGCCAACGCGACGGGAAGCATCGAGGAATATGCCCACAACGTGTGCAATACCGACGTCCTCTCAGACATGCCACTGGGCTCTAGTTTCGTCAAGTGGTTCCTTGTTGAGCAGCACTCCACGGGGAAATCCTGCCTTGTATTCAAACTGTCGCACGCGCAGTATGACGAAATCTGCCTGCCCATCCTGCTGAATCAACTCTCAGCGCTCTACGAAGGCCGTCCCGTGCCCGAATCGGTCCCCTTCTCCGCCTACGTCGGCCACGTCGTGCGCCGCAGCAACCCCAAGAGCATATCGTACTGGACCGACGTTCTGGCCGGCTCAGCCATGACCATCCTCAAGCCGGCTGTCCCCGTTCGGGAGACGCATCACTTCGCCACCCAGACGACCGTCGACATATCCTCCCGATCTCGAGATGTGACAATCGCCACGCTGCCCACCGCGGCGTGGGCACTCTGCCTCGCCCGTCGGCTGTCCCTCCGCGACGTCACCTTTGGCGAAGTCGTGTCCGGCCGAAACATTGACTTTCCCAACGCCGATGCCGTCACCGGGCCGTGCTGGCAGTACGTCCCCGTACGCGTGCAGTTTGCGCCCTTGAAAACGGTCGCGGATCTCCTGGCGTACGTGCAGCACCAGCACGTAGCGTCGTCCGCGCACGAGGGCATGGGTCTCGAGGAGATCGTGGCGCTTTGCACGGATTGGGCGGGAGACGATGCCAAGACGCCTGCGCCCGAGTGGTTCGACACGGTTGTGCACCAGGACGTGGCGCACGTAGAGACGCTGCCGTTTGCCGAGGCAAGCTGCCGCATGGAAACCGTGTATCCCCACCAGGAGCCGCTCCGGGAATGGAAGATGCAGGCCTTCATTGACGGCGATAGCATGACGCTCGAGATTGTGACGGTCCAGAGCTGGGCCGAGTACGCAGAGGGCCTTCTCGCCGACTTGGCCGGCGTCGCTGCCTATTTGGTCGCTGATCCCCAGGCGCCATTGTTCTGAACACCCCGTGGGCTTCTTTCCCACCCCATCCACGCTCCATCGAGTCTTGCAAAAGCAATCAATGACGAATTATAGTCCTCTGAGTGCATACATAGGTAGTCGAGAATATATCGTGTTTTTGCCACCGTCCCCTTCCTCCATCTGCTTCGTAGTCTGTGCCTGGTCGCTACAGATCGCATGCCTCGGCAGTTTGGAGCTCAGATCGAGCTTTGGGCGTGCTGCGATACGTCTATGATCTAAAGACTGCTCTGCCGTCATCAACGCGGTTCGCGGCCGCTATTACGTTTGGTGCCTAGATTTACTCTGTATCAACAGCAAATGGCTCTGGAGCTGTGTCAAATTTCAGTTTTCAACTGCTTTTTATTCATTTCATAACGCTGTGCGCGTGTCTCATCGTCCCTGCCCCAACTGCGCGGATGCCAGATTCTCTTGTACGTGCCAAGAGATCAAAACCCACGTCGACACAACGGATCGCCGCCGCCGCCGCCGCCGCCGCCGCCGCCGCCCACCCCTCCTCCTCCTCTTCTTCTCCCTGATGATTACTCTGGACAAGAATGATTTGAGAAACTCCTTTTCCTGCCATGCTTATGCCCGGGGTATATGCAAAGTCGCACACGTGTGCACCTCCTACGCCGAGTCGCCCGCGCGCATACGCCAAAAAACCCAAATCAGAACAGACCCAATAATAACACCCATGATTCGTAAAGCTCCTTCCGCAAACCAACGGCCGAATTGTCAGCGCTGGACGCATTTTCTCACGCATTTCATGCGCGGTCTCTCCAGATGTCGTATCGTGACGTGGTCGAGTCATGTCCACGTCGTCTAGCCCTCCATAGCCCCTATCCCTAGCGCCCGCTGCAGACTTCGCCTGATGCCTTTGCCCGCATTCGACTCGTCGCAGTGATCACGCCCCAGTATGCCGAAGCTCATGCGCCTGGCCATTGAGCCGCCCTGATCGATTGCTGTGCTCGAAGTCCTCTTCTTTTTGCGGGTCACGGGCAGAGGTTCACAGGCTGATGAGCGAGGCGGCCATTCGCCGTCGCGCTTCCACCCGGCCACGCAAGAGCGTAGCATGTCTGACAAATTGACCGGGCAAGCGGGCTGCATGCCATGCAGAACCACTTTGTCGTAAAGACTCAGGTACACAGTAGGAACGATCGATGCTCTCAATGGGTTGTGAGGTGGCAGAAGCGGTTGCCCGATTGGTAGCAAGGTTTCAACGGGATGCAGCTGCGAATGGATCGAAGCGGAAGTCGAAGAGGCAACGCTGTCGTGCTTGCGCAAATTTGCATCAACGTCCTTGCTGAACGACGACGCATCTGAGACTGCTGTCATACTGTCCTGACGTTGAGACAGAGTGGCGAGCGCCGAGTCGGGTGGTGATGCCGAAATGGATCGGCGGAAGAAAAACCGTCTCGGCGATCGTGGTGACGCGGAGAGCGACGACGACGGCTTGCCGCGAACGCGCACTGTTCTGGCACCGGTCCAGGCGTTTCGACGCGCTTCAAAGCATGCGAGGCCGTCGTTCCAAGTCATTTCTTCGCGAAGCGCACGCCGTCTCTTGGCTTTCTTGGTTTGAAGCGCGTCGTATGCGGTCACCTGCACATTATCAGAGCCATCAAAGCACAACGGTGACGATCTCGTAGGAATGTCGTCGTCATCGTCAGAAAAATCAGATGTCCATTCTGTCCGTGGTCGATAGTGAAGTGCGTTTTCGGAGACGACGCTGTAAATTGATTCAGCATCGTCGTTGTCATCATCGATGTGTCCATGGTTATCATCAGACTGGTCCAAATCTAGCTCGGTGGCTTCTCCGCCATTGGTACGCGTGTCCCGGACTGCGTTGCTGTGACCTACACTCAGGCGGGCGCCGTTTGATTCTCGAGTCGGCCTCGAGGTCCTTTTCCGAGAGGCAGAATCTGGTTTCGGCCAAGTAAACGACCAGTCGGCGCGGATTTTATCTGCGAGATACTTCCTGACCGCATCTTTTTGTTTTACTTTATCCCTGCTCAGAAGATCTGCATATTCATCGGTGCCCCACCCAGGCACAGTATTGGTGAGATGAGCAGGAAGTTGGGGTGAAGGGGAGCGAAGCTTGGAAAGAGGAGAACGAGGGTTCCGATAGATATCTGAGAAAATCATGTTCGGCGGTTGCACCGAGGCTGAGTTGATTGGTATTGGGAATGACCGAGGCTCTCCCAAATCTGCGTGTATCTGCTTGTCCTCAGACAATTGGGCTGATGTGGTGGTGCTGTGCCGCTCTCGCTCTATATTGGTCAAGTGTTAGGCGGATGAGATGACGCGACTGTAGTCCACGTGCAGGGACGAAAGCAAAATAGGAAAAGGCAATTGAATAAGGAGGATCAGAACGGGATGCGAATGCTGAAGGACAAAAAAAAGAAAAAGACAGGACAAGAAGTTGCAGTGAGCGCCAGAAATCAATGCGAGGAGCCGATCTGTGTGAGTCTACAGCTGGGCTGACGACGCTGTGATGAGTGTCCGACCGACCGCCGGAGGGCTCGTATACGATAAGACAATCACAACGGCCTCGCCCGTCTCGGCAAACTCGGCGAGGCGACAAGGGCATAAAGTCTGTCTGCTTTCCTTTGCAAAGATGGCGTCCCATGCACTCGCACTCGAAGTAGCGCCAACCGATCAGGACTGCCCTTTCCGACGGCAAGGACCAGGATTAACTGATACCGTGCAGCTGAGTTGGGCAAAATGTCAATTGGCCAGCGATAAGCGGCGCAGATAACGAAGGAGGCGCGCGCAACACAAACGTAACTAGCCGCGTACTTGAACAAGAAGGGTGAAGAGAAGAGGGAAAAAAAAAAGGAAAAGATTGCAGACGAACCATAGCATGTGCCTAGTGAATGACTGAGAGGGACGAACTGAGAAGGCAAAGCAGCATCACGCTCTCGCAATCAATTTGATCCAAGCAAATACGTAGGACGGAGTAAATTCGGCGACGTGTATTGACAACCCTTTGGCTCTTATGTGTGACCAGCTATCACTGATTTTTGAAGCGACGAGCCGGCTTCAGGCAGGGGGAATGCGTGAAAAGGATTGGACAATGTGAATATCTTATCAAGGACACCGGTGATGCTGGTGGCAGTGCTGATGATGAATTCGCTGATGATGATATGTACGTCCAGAGAAACGCAGCGCAGGTGGGAGAGAAAGTATGTAATGGCAAAAGGAAAGAGCAAAATGAAACGGTCAAGAGGCTGAACAGGAAAGGAATGTCAAGTGTGTCTCAGATATGAGTCTCCTGCGAGGCCACTGGGCCATGAACAGACAAGTCAAAGGCAAGGGTAATTACCCAAATAACACAAAGACGAAAGAAAAAAAAGCGTTCCAATCAGGACTGGAACTAACTTACTTGGTGACGCCTTTGGCAGGTTCTGGACCGCGGCGGCGTCGATTGCCTGGTCTGACTCGGAGTCGTGGCATTGGTTGCTGCTGGCCGTGTGGCGGTCGATGGTTTCGCCACGGGCGGTCGCCCTGATCATCGTCATGGCCGCGATAGGCGCGTGGCACGCCTCAGATCTGGATGTTTTTGGGGCTGGGATTCCAAACCTAGGTGCCGGGTTCGGACGGAAAGGTATGCACGCACAGCCCCTTTGAAATCCTCGGGTTAGCAGTGCTTTGCTATGTATTGTCGTCCGGTTGCACTGCCAGGTTGGTACATGTAGTGTGACGTGCAGTCGGTCAGACCCAAGACATTGACGAAACAGGGTCAGGTCCAACAAAGAGGATGATAAACTGGGACTTGGAGCTGGCCGGGCTGGACTGGGCTGGACTGGACTGGACTAAACAGATAAAGGGCCGCCCCCCTTTCTCGGCGGGCGGCACGGTTGTGAGCAGCAGCCATGTACAGCCTCACCGCGGCTAGCAGCCACAAAATGAACGTGCGAGAGAGAGAGAGAGAGAGAGAGAGAGACAGAGAGATAGATATTAGCGCCGCCATACCGTGGACGGAGAAGGGGGATCGGACCCTCCCCCTCCGCCCCACCTGGACGTCAAGAATTTGATGAAACATTGCTACAAAAGCCAAAACAGCGGCCAAAAGTAGCCAAGTAAAAACTCTACTCCGTATGGTGGAATAGAAGAGTCAAGTTGCATATCGTGTGGGTGGCATGAGCCGGGAGGGTGCCCTGGCTGGCCACGACTGGAGGAAGGCAGATTTAGCAGGGTTTGGCACACGGGTCTTTCCTTCCTCCTTCCATAAAGAGGCTAAGGCCGAGACGACAAGATTGAAGAGAAACCCGGACGACGAGATTGCTTATCTTCATTTATTTACATGATTTTGAGTGATTTCCGCAGACTTGCGACGATGTGGCTCCTTCTCCATCTTTCACATCTTGATCTCTTTTTTTTCTTTTCCTTTCCCTCGTTGGGCGTCTGATCTGTCAGTGTGGGGTCACATAACGGGTCGTGTGACTGCGACGCTGTGGCTTGTCATGGCATGACCGATGGCCTCTTAATCAAATTCCCGTCTGCACCTGCTGCTCTCTTTCCCCGCCCTGTTCGTCGGGCGAATCATGTCTCGCCCTGTGTTCTGCGCGCAGTAATTGGCCTCTCGAGCTCAGGAAGGGCCATTTGACTGACTGGAAGGTCCGGAGCGCGGCCCGCAAATCATTAATGCCTGCGTCGATAGCCCTATCGGATAACTGATAAACCTGGCAAAAAACGTGCAAGCAAACTGATCTGGGCGGGGCTGGGGCAGGGTAAGGAGAGGGAGAAGAAAGAAAAAGGACAAGGGACAAGAAAGAAAGGGCATTTCGCCGTGCTGTATGTATTTGCTACGTATCTCGTCTCGAGGTCCCGAATCCCCCAGGATGCACGGTCGGCTTGGCTCAGCAGCAGCAGCAGCAGCAGCAGCAGCAGCAGCAGCAGCAGCGGCAGCAGCATCACCAGCAGCGAGTGGGAAATTGGCTTTATTCGCTGAGCCGGCGCAGCACGCAGTGACGCTGCAGCCTCGGATCTTTGCCGAGAGGGAGCACTGAGACGGACACGGACATGAGGGCAGGAACTGAGACCTGGGTGCAGTTGCATCGAACGGGGGGCGCCAAGCTCTGGTAGCTATGGCGGCTCACACCCTGCACCATGGCACTTTTCAATGTCGTACATGCGCACATGTTGTAGCGAAGATGGGCAAATTGGGCGCAGCCAGCGGGCCTGACTCGCTTCCCTCCGCTTCTCCCCCGCCCCTTTCCAGTTCCAGCGCGCGGCACGTGTCTCACGGGTATCTTCGGTGCAGATTCCCAGTGGCAGCCCCCCCGGCCCTCCCCCGACCGACCGACGGACCGACCGATGGGCTGGCCAAATGTTCGAGTCCTGAGTCCTTTTGCCTCGCTCGTGCTACAATACAACGGCGACATCTGCTTGTACGACACATTTTGTAGCGGTCGCAGTGTGAATGCCATCGTGTCGTTGCCGCTCCGAGAGCAGGGTCCCCCCCCCCCCCC